>CAJNOI010001897.1:0-11839 GCA_905250115.1 Adineta steineri | reverse complement strand
TGATAAATATTTCTTCATAACTACAATAAATAAATTCAATGATAAAACCAATAATAATAAATATGTTCTAAGCTTACGGAATATTTTTAGCAGCTAGAACAAGTTTAGTTCGTTGTACAAACGGACAAAAACGCATGCTATATAATCTTAATTGATTTTCTTTTAGTGGTGGACATTCAGAATCTATTTAATTTAATTTGTATTACATGAAATAACGATCTATAATTCTTTCAATTCCTACCTGATTTCAAATGTTTCTTATTACCTGTCATTTTTATCAAACAATAATATAAACGAGGGTAGAATGAGAAAATGTTGAATTCTTTTTCTTTAAGTAGGTCATAAAAAATGCATTGTCATCATGATTTTTCTTTCCTTTCTCAGTAAATAACAAACTCCACATTATGTTTCAACATAGAGAAGAATGCTTGTCATGATGATGCCTTTTACACTATCATATAATTCCAACATCAATTCTTCATCAACCTTTATCTTTGAAAAAAATATCTTTCATTCATATTTTTTGATAATATTCTATCAAAAAATGCCGATGATGATGATCCAATAATTTCAGATGAATATCAAATAAATTTAACTATTAATAACGAGCAATCTCATACATATTTTAATGACATTCAATTACTCTCATTGTGTAATCATTTCAATAATGATTAAATAAAAGATTTAAAAATCTTGAAATAACATTAAATGATCACAAACAAATTTAACAATCGTATTTCATACAAAGTGCTATATTTGTATATGAAATTCTTCTATTTTCAGCATTTTTGCCATGAAAAATAGAGTATAAATTTTCTTGTGTTAGTACGATTTTGATAGCTAAGATGATAAAGTTTGAATAAATTTACAAAAATATTTTTTGTTGAAATAAATCTGAATTTTTTGATTTTCTCAGTCTTTGTTTTTTTGTCTTTCAAATTCTTCGATATTAATAAACAACCAGTATGTGATCTGATGAAATGAAGCATGATTGGAATTACCAATCAAAGTCAAATACAATAATGGTGGCGACATCTAAAATAGAGTATGAGTCACAGAAAAAATGGTTAGTGTTAGAGTAGGAATTAATACCTACAATATCTTAATTTTTTTGAATTAAAAGTGAGTTTCATTTATAGATGGCACCAACATAGAAGTCTACCATATCAACACACAAATTAATGGCGTTCAGTTACAATGAACTACATAAGATTAGTGAACGTGATCGCAAAGACGACTGGTTGCGTGCTCACAAAATACGAAACGCGTCTGAGTATTCAACTGTACATTTTTTCGATTATTATATTTTTTTTACTTCAATAACAACACAATCGATTGCAGAAAAGTAAAAATTTGAGAAGAGCAGATTGTATTTGACTTCCTTCAAGATATATGAGCCAATCTATTTTTTAAACATTCACACTCTCAACACACTAACAATCATTATATTTTTTTTTGTGTATATTTTATTAGAACTGAAAATTATGAGAAAAAGACAAAAAATTAAAAGCATTATGAAAAACAAGACAAAATACTAAAAATTAAAAAAAAATAGAAAAATTTTGAAAAAATAAAGGTAAATGCTTGAATATATATACAGAACAAACGAACTAAAAGCTACTAGAAAAGGAAAATACTAACTACTTTAAATGTCCGATAATGACAATAAAAGTGCTTGATTAGAATATTCGAGTTTCGATGTGAAGTGCGTTTGTGCTACGTATCCTAAAAAGAAAATTACAATCAACTATGATCAACAAATTGTGTTGATAACATACTTGGCTTGTTCTTAACAAGAACCGCCAGTAGCACAATAAAGAGCACAATTAGGAATGAGAGGCTCACAATAACCATTAGGACAACAAGTATCAGCATTCTGACGTCTGTTGATTATATGGCGTAGAAGATCATTTCTAGCAGGATGTTGAATTGCTTCACTGTATGCTATATAAAATATAGCAATCAAAATGGCAATGCAGCAGACGATTTGATTCATGTTGTACATTATAATTTATGTTTGTTTGGCGCTTGAATAGAATCCAAGATAAATATAGTTGTATGAATTACAAGACATTGCTTCGGCTTTATATAGGCCGATCGTCAAGCAAAAGCCAACGTACGAAAAAAAGTTATTTTTGTCGTCGTCGGAGAGAAACAAAGAGAGAGTATCTTATCTGGCTGCAGAGAGGGACAAAGATTATTTTTGGCTCATATACAATGATACAGAGAGAGGTATTTTTGAGTATATACAGTCGGATAAAGGCGTCGGCATATTATTTTTAACTCGTATACAATGACGCAGAGAAGACGTATTTTTGAGTAGAGAAGAGGTATTTTTGAGTATGTAACGATGAGTATAGGCATACGCAGTTTATTTTTTCGTTTGTATACAATGACGCAGAGAGAGAGATTTTTTTATATGTACAGGTGGATATAGGTATACGCAATTTATTTTTTATCTCGTATACAATGACTCAAAAAGACGGTATTTTTGAGTATGTAATGACAGATATATGTACACGTAATTTATTTTTTAGTTCGTATATGGTGAATCGAAAAGAGGGATTCTTGAGTATGTAACGATAGATATATGTACACGTAATTTATTTTTTAGTTCGTATGCAATGACTCAAAGAAAAAGATTGTTGAGTATGTAACGATAGATATATGCATACGCAATCCATTTTTTAGTTCGTATATAGTGATGAATCATATTTTGTTAAGATACGAAGAAAAAAAGAGCAATGATGCGTGACTGCACAACATGCATAGACAAACGCACATGTTTGACCATTTTATTGTATATTATGATAAATAAAATAAAAGTTTATTTGCCTAATAATGATCAAACAAAAGCAAAGTTTAGAAACTTTTCAAATTTAAATAAGAATTTATTATACCTGGTGAATAAGTAACTAATTTAATACAATGAATTGCATGAAAAAGACTTTGACGTCCACATAAACTAGCTAAACATGGAGTTTGAAGATATGAAGTTTTACCTTCTATATCACCCTAAAAGAAATCTTCGCATAATAGATTACTACCGTTAACTGACGAGCATTTATAACAAGAAATAGATGATACTAAAATAAGTTTGCTTTTTGTTTTTTATTTTCTGTTTAATAAAATGAATATTACACATACTAACATCTATTATTGAAGTTAAAGTTAGTAGAAAATAAAAAGAAAGTTTAATCATTATACTTTCTATTCTTTACAATCAAGAAATCATTTACATATATGTATTTGATCTTTCTGGTCCTAATTCAGTTGTCAGTTCTCTTTCTTAAATTTCTATATGACATTAGTGATGATCAATGATTTATTTTCTATACTAAGAAATCTACTAGTAGGATGAGATATATTGATAACATATTATGTATTTTTTTAATCAAATGATAGATAAGAATAATAATACTTAATCTAAGAAAAAAAATTCGTTAGTATATCGAATCTAAATAATCAGAAAAGGCTTTCTTCATATGTCATTCTATGTTTTTCAAAAGAAAATAAAGATGCAATGTTGATAGAACATATAATTAAATATTATAAGAATTATACAAATTCTAAGAACAAGATTTTACTGTTAATATAGATTAGTACGCAAACAAATTAAAATCTGAGTAATTTATGATCGACAGAGAGGAGCAGATTATTTATATTTTGCAAAATTTTATTTCAGTATTGGTTCAAACTGATTCAAGATCATGCAATCAAAATAAAATGAGAAAAAACTCTTCAGTTAATTTTCTCTCAACTATTTAACATAAACATTATATTCGTTGCTTCATAATTCAAACTAGATACTACGACAATGATATTATAAAAAAAAAATAATTCGTCACACTTCATTAAACAAAAACGAATAATATCAAATAACAATAACCAGACTTTTTTTTTCTTTTGACATATACATCGAGATAAGAATAAACAAAAAAACAAATATTAGCATAATAAAAGAAAGACGCAAATTAGAAGAGTATCATCAAGTAGATCTTCCATTAGTGTTAAATCTGAAATGCATACATGATCAGGATCTCGTTCATGTCTCCATACAAATATTACCATCCACTGAGCAATATATAGAAGAATAGGAACCTATTGAAAAATGAAATAACCTTCATTTATTTTGTAAAAACAATAAAATAATTTTACTTGAATAAGTACTGTTATAAGATAAGGAGAGACGAAAACAATTGAAAGTCGAGTTTAATCTGTTGCTAATCGTGATATAATAAAACACGTGTTGTTGATGAATTACTTCCTGAAAAATAAATATAAAATAATCAAAAATTCAATCAACAAGATCGACAATATACTTGTTGAACAAAATATTTTGTATGAATTAGGACAAATTTTTGAAGCATGATATTGTGTAATATCTTGAAATTCTCCTGGTTTGCCTTGTTGATGAAATGTAGTCGATAATCGACTTACTTGAACAGCTACCAAATTATCACCTACACCTAAAAGATAATAATATTTATTGAAAATTCTTATTTCATAACAAATAAATAATTACCATTCTCAACAGGTTGAAGTATTGTGTTATTTTCTTATACGAGAATAATTTTTTTTACAAATCATTCAATATACCATTCATGTACAAGTACATCTTTAACATATTCATTTCGAGAAGAGTTAATAATCCAAATTGATGTTAAAATCAAAAAATATTCGTAATCATTATAGGTAACCATGTATAATTATCTGAATAATATATAATTTATTATGTAAATTTTGAATCTATACTTGATCTTACCAATAATTCAAGATAAAAATCCACATGATAATAACAAAAATCACGATCTCACCTTAAAAAATATAAAATAATTGTGTGAGAGAGAGAACTTAGCAAAATAACGAAGAAACAGTTATAAAATATTAAAATATTTTTTTAACACATTTATTTAACATTTCATTATTAAATATCAACAAAAATTATGTGTTGATATATATATTATTTCTATTATCTTTTAGAATAGATTGTTTATTTGATCCTATACGCAACAAAATGTGAAATATTTCAAAAGATTGATTACAAACCTAATGCTAATGAAGTAATTGATGCTGTTGAAACACTACTATTACATAAAACAAGTGCATGCCGTAAATTAAAATGTCCTTGAGGTACCCATCCTATAGCAAGTGATACAAGAGCAACAATAAAATCAACAACAATAGCTTGTAATTGTGTTAAAATTATATTTCCAATATTAGCCTAAAATTATAGAAGTTTATATGGAATATTTTTGAGATAAATTTTAATTATATACTTGTGTAGATAAACGTGATGCTAATGCCATTTCTAAATTTCCTTTTAAACCAAGTAAAGCTGGAACAAGTATATAAATTTCAGTTATTTCTTTAAATACATTTAATTCCTAAATAGAAATACTATAAAAAAAACATCGAGTTATAATATTAATCGATACCTGAACATGTTCAAGAACTAATCCAGCAACTGCCATACCAAATGCTGCTATCATAAAAGGAATAAATACTTGACATACTACAATATATCCTTTTTCTTCATTATAACCAAATATAGTCGATAATGTTGTTTTGTTATATCGTGAACGATTTTCTATATAATACAAAAAAAATGAAATTTTACTTTTATATTAATATTATTCAACTCCACTATCGTTTGAACTTATACCTGAATCAGGATTATTAACATTTTCATTGACTATGCTTCTGATGAACTAACAATAGTTCGTCCTTTTAATAAAAATAATTGTTGATGTTGATTGTCCGCTTTTTCGATCATTGGTACAAAAATAAAACAACTATTGGGTATATCTATCGATATTATAAAACAAAAAGACAATAAGCGCCACATGCAATTCATTTGAATAAAAGAATAATTTTAGAAAAATAAAATCCAATCAAATTTTCGTTATTATCATGTGCTAACGTTTACTTAGAACGTAATCATTGCATCGAAATATGATAACATTAAACGGTAATAAACCTGTTTTGAATGCGAGATAATCAATATGATTTTGTTCTCAGAAAAAGTTTATGATATCATTCTACAGTTCATTATTCGGCTTAGTTCTGTTCAAACACAACCATTTTTGACGATGATGATTAGTGTGCGTAGATGGAATCGTTATATACTAGAACATCTTTTATTGTAGGTTATCGAAAATAATATATAGTATAAAAAATAGAATATGACGAAAGAATATAGTAAAAGAGATTCTTTTTCAATATTATGTTTGAAAGATAGTTTTTTACTGATTTATAAACTAATATTTAAATTAGTCTTTGACTATTTCATATTGACTGTTCATTTGTCATTGATAATAACTAGATTCAATTGAACTTCTTTTCAAGACAAATATTTTTTGAAGAGGATCTTTGAATCAAATGTAGTCTATTCTAGATATTACATATTATCAATGGACTTGATCTAGAAAAATGGTTTTCCATTTTAGTCAACACCTTATTAATTTCAGATTAAAACTAAATATTAATCGAGAAATATTCAATGCAAACAAACAATGGCTTGTAATTAGTTCCGTTAGGTTTACTACGTAACTATAAATGCAATTGAAAGAGTATAACAACTGACCCAAGATAAATTCAAAATTGAAAATAAAATGTATTTTGATTTCAATCATATACTATTTTCCATGTTTTTAGTAATTAAATAAGGATAGATCCTAAATGAGAAAAATCTTCTAATAGACAAAATTTGTTCATCATAAATATAATTAATTGGAGTTAATGATAATGATGCACTTATTTTTTGGATATCTGTAAGCAACGATATCTATTTAGTTTTTCTTCTTTTCACTTTTCGTACAATCTAATCAGTACGATATTTGTAAAACTATAAAAAAATGTTATGAATGACAGATTTCAAGAGATCTTAAAATTCAATAATAATAACCAACATGAGTGATATTGACAAACTTGTTATAATAAAAATCGATTACTCATCAATTGTCAATGAAAATTCATTAAAATTATACAAAGAACTTAATCAATTATTGTCACTTAAAAAACAAACACGTACTGCACTTGATGCGATTTCTACAGGTCATGTTCTTGTTTCTATTGTAAAATATTGTTATACAAGAAGACAATGAGAATTATTAAATGAATATGTTCTTACATTATGAAAACAAGCAATTAAAAAAATGATGCAAGAAACTTATGAACTTCTTTTATAAAAATAAGAGCTTAGAACTCTCCTTTATTACCTAAACAAAAAAATTAGCACATTTGGCTAAAACATACTCAAGATATTTAATTTTCCTCTTGGACAATGAATTTACGCACACTAATGTATATATAGACACGAAAAGTAAACAAGCAACTGATATTGTCTTTTCAACGCTATTGTATACAGAAGAAAAAAGACAAACGTTTTAATGATAATTATTAGTTTTCTCTCTTGGCTGGCACTTGGATGATGCCACTAAATCAAACATGTAGACGTAATTGATAGAATCAATAGTGGTAGAAGTAGCAATAACAACAGTATCGCTCATCACAATTGAGAAAAAAACAATTTATGAAAATAAACTTTATTCTAGTTTTTTTTTATAATAAAATGAATATAATAAATCTTTTTAAAATAGTTTATTAGAGATCTATTCAATATCATAATCTGCTTTGCCTTCTCGAACAGTGTTAAAAAACTTTTTCATCATTTCTTCAGGTACTTTCACTTTTTGAACAACTTCATTTGCTTTCATTGCTTCAACCCATTTGGCAAGTTTGGGTAATTTACCATCAGCATTCAAGACAAAACCAGATTCACTTATAACTGGGAAACGTTCAAACCATGGCCATATCATAAAATCAAACATTCCTGGTTTGAATCCACCAAAAAATGTATCATGAAGTGCTTCTTCATAAATAGCTAAAGTGTTATTTAATTCTTCAATATTATTACCTTCACTTTGTCGAACTATTTTATAAAAAGAAGACATTACCTAAAAAGATTAGAAATACATATATTTAATTGTATTATGTAGAAGTGTTTCATACATTTCCATATTTACTAAGAAGTATTTGTTGTTTAGCTTTAGTAAATGGATCATTAGGATGGAGACGATGTACGTTATATAAATTGTCGAGATAATCACTGATAACAAGTGATTCTGGTATTGATTGTGCTTTTTTTGAACCACCATCAATCCATTCTAATAATGGAACATCTGCAGCTGGATGTTTTTTTATATACCAATCGGGCTTATCACCAAGATTGATAAGTATTTCTTCATAACTGCAACAGATTCAATGATAAAATCAATAATAATAAATATTCTCTAAACTTACGGAATATTTTTAGCAGCTAAAACAAGTTTAGTTCGTTGTACAAACGGACAAAAACGCATGCTATATAATCTTAATTGATTTTCTTTTAATGGTGGACAATCAGAATCTATTTAATTTAATTTGTATTAAATGAAAAAAGCACCTAAAATTCTTTAAATTCCTACCTGATTTCAAATGTTTCTTAGTAGTTGTCATTTTTATCAAATAATAATACAAACGAAGATAGAATGAAAAAGTGTTGAATTCTTTTTCTTTAAATATGGCATAAAAAACGCATTGTCATTATGAGTTGTAGCCGAGAAGAGTACGGGAGTATCGCTTTTTCCTCGTTGTTTGTAGGACACTTTTTTTTTCTTTGGTTTCTCAATAAATAAAAAAATAAAAAATGTGTTCCATCAAAGAGAAAAATGCTTTGTCATCATGATACTTTTATTTTGCGCCTTTTGAATTATCATATTAATTTCTATTAAATTTTGATTCATTAACAAATGATAAACTCAACTCAACCTCCAATCATTAGAAAAAATAATCATCATTTTCATTCTCAAATTCCATCACCTATGACTTTAAATCGATCTATAAATGAAACAACATGTACAACAGTAACTAATATTCCATGTCATCTTATCAAGCACAAACAATCACATGAAAAATCATCAGAAAGTTAATATTATTTTTAAAGATAAAATATTTGAACTATATCTATATCAGTAGAATATCATACAATTCCAACATTATTTCTTCATCAACCTTCAGGTTTGAAAAAAACATCTTCTAATCTATGCAATATTTTTCATTCATTATCTTTTGATAATATTCCATCAAAAAATACTGATGATGATAATCCACTAATTTCAGATGAATATCAAATAAACTTAACTACTAATAACGAACAATTTCAGGAATTAAAGAAACAATTTCATACATATTTGAATGATATTCAATGTAATATCTTATCTCGTGTTATTGAATTACTTTCATTGTGTAATCATTTAAATGATGAACAAATCAAAGATTTATTACATAAGATTGGTCTTTCAAATATCGATATTGATGATATTAATCGATTTAAAATGAATGATAGACGAAGATCTGTCAATGAAAGATTTAAAAATCTTCAAAACAACATTAAATGATTGATGGTATCCATTCTGACCTTTTCAGAATTGCATTTAAATAAAAGATTTACCGCTTCCACTGAGTGAGAAAATATCTTTAAAATTCATTTAAAGAATAAAAATTATAATAAAAAAACTCTCATCACCTTTATGGATGTATCAAAAATTTATCAAGAATTAACTGAATTTCTGCGTATAAATACAAGTCCTGTTTGTTTTTCAACACGTCTTTGTTGTTTATTTGATGATGCTGATGATGGTTTTTTAATTTTTTGTGTACGTGTTCTACTTGGTGGTCTTTGCTAAATAAATATTTTTTCCAATAATTTAAAAAATCATATACAAATAAAAATCTTACTTGAACATGTATCATTCTCTCTTCATATGAACGTATAGTATTAATAAGACGAGCAATTTCATGTCGACATTCATCTAATTCAGCTTCAAGTTTTTCTCGTTTAAGTCTTTCAAATTCTAATTGTGTTTCATAATCATCAAATTTTCTTAAAGATATAAAAATAAATAAAATATTTTTCATAAATAAATAAATACTTTTGTATTTCTCGTTGATGTGCTTCATGTTGTTCATCTTCATCCAGATGTCCACCAAATTGTCGAAAATTTTTTTTAGCTATATCAATTTGTTTTTGTAAATCATCAAGTTTTGTTTTAGCACGTCGACGTTCTTCTTCTTTTGGTGTTAATCTTTTTTGTTCACTTTGTTTTTTTACTTCATTTTGTCCACTCTGTTGAGTTCCATCAGATTTTTCAGCACCTCCACCTAACAGTTTCAAACAAGCTAACTGACCATAACGTCGTGCTACATCTTTAGGTGTTTCACCACTTTGTGATTGTAAATCCATATTTGCACCATTTTCAAGTAACCAATAAAGAATATCTAAATGTCCTTGTCCAGCTGCTTTATGAGCTAATGTTGAACCATGTTCATCACGTTCATTTACATTAATAACACCTTGTTCAACTAATAATTTTACATGTTCTAAATCTCCATTATATGCAGCAACATGTGCAGGAAAAGCGAGATCTATAAATAAAAAAATATTTCTTTTTATTTCCAAATTAATTTTTGTTATTACTTTCAGCTTGTTCAGGATGATCTTGTTCCCATTCAAGTGCATCCAAATATTTACAACAATCTTCTTTAAAAAATTGTTCAGCTAAAGATTTTGGTGTATCACCTTGATCATTTCGTGCACCTAATACTGCTGGTATATCTCGAGTAACTGCAATAATAAATTTTAAACATGGTAAATGACCTTCCAAAGCAGCAAGATGAGCTAAATAAGTAATTCAACATTATATACACTCGAAAAATGTTTAAATAACGAATTCTTACCAGCTGTATTTCCTTCATTATCAACCTCGTTTAATTTCGCACCCCATTTAACAAGCATTTGTAAACATCCAAGTCTACCATGATAAGCTGCAGTAAAAGCTGGTGTCCATCCGTTCACATCTTGATGATTGATCTCCTTAAATAATAACTTATTTATAAATATAAATATACATATATAAAAGAACTTTACGGCTCCACCACGTAGAAGTGTATGAGCAACAAATGAATTTCCATGTGCACAAGCCATATGAAGACAAGTTTGTTGACGACGATCACGTGTATTTATATTAACATTATTATTAATTAAAGCCTATCCATATTTTCAAATAGATGAGAAAATTTTCAAACAAATCTTACTTGTACACATGCATCATGTCCTCGAATTGCAGCAATATGTGCTGGTGTCCACCCTTTAGCTGTTGCAGCATCCATATTCGCTGCTTGCCATAAAAGCCAATGCATAGCCTTTTCACAAAAAAAGAAACAAAAGCTAATAATTATAAGATTATAGAGTAAATTTTAACCTCTAAACTTCCTGCATAAGCTGCCCAATGTAAAGGTGTAAATTTATCATCATTATTTAAATCAATTTCATTAACACCTGCTCCTCGACCAACAATTAATTCAAGATCTTTAACATTATTTTCTCGTACAAGATCATGAATTGTTTTTCCTACTGATTAATAAAATATGAAAAAGAATATTTTATTATCATATATTACCTACCTGGCTTATCTTTAGTTTGAGTCATTTTAATTTCTTTTCTTTACACTAAACGAACGTTTACCTTTTCAATAATCAATACCTATTTTGTAAATACAATACACTTCTGTTGTCATGGATTAGCCTTTCTTATGATGACAGAACGTTTATAATTGGATATTTAAATATAGAAATAGCTACCATGAATAAAATTTCATGATTGACTATAGACTATCGAACTTGTATTTGAATTACAATATATATATTCATATTGACTATAGATGAAATATAATACAATGTAAATTTGATTAAAAAAAAAAGTCTTTGTTTCACATGATTTTTATTGTATAGAAATGTT
>CAJNOI010001896.1:0-11840 GCA_905250115.1 Adineta steineri | reverse complement strand
TGATAAATATTTCTTCATAACTACAATAAATAAATTCAATGATAAAACCAATAATAATAAATATGTTCTAAGCTTACGGAATATTTTTAGCAGCTAGAACAAGTTTAGTTCGTTGTACAAACGGACAAAAACGCATGCTATATAATCTTAATTGATTTTCTTTTAGTGGTGGACATTCAGAATCTATTTAATTTAATTTGTATTACATGAAATAACGATCTATAATTCTTTCAATTCCTACCTGATTTCAAATGTTTCTTATTACCTGTCATTTTTATCAAACAATAATATAAACGAGGGTAGAATGAGAAAATGTTGAATTCTTTTTCTTTAAGTAGGTCATAAAAAATGCATTGTCATCATGATTTTTCTTTCCTTTCTCAGTAAATAACAAACTCCACATTATGTTTCAACATAGAGAAGAATGCTTGTCATGATGATGCCTTTTACACTATCATATAATTCCAACATCAATTCTTCATCAACCTTTATCTTTGAAAAAAATATCTTTCATTCATATTTTTTGATAATATTCTATCAAAAAATGCCGATGATGATGATCCAATAATTTCAGATGAATATCAAATAAATTTAACTATTAATAACGAGCAATCTCATACATATTTTAATGACATTCAATTACTCTCATTGTGTAATCATTTCAATAATGATTAAATAAAAGATTTAAAAATCTTGAAATAACATTAAATGATCACAAACAAATTTAACAATCGTATTTCATACAAAGTGCTATATTTGTATATGAAATTCTTCTATTTTCAGCATTTTTGCCATGAAAAATAGAGTATAAATTTTCTTGTGTTAGTACGATTTTGATAGCTAAGATGATAAAGTTTGAATAAATTTACAAAAATATTTTTTGTTGAAATAAATCTGAATTTTTTGATTTTCTCAGTCTTTGTTTTTTTGTCTTTCAAATTCTTCGATATTAATAAACAACCAGTATGTGATCTGATGAAATGAAGCATGATTGGAATTACCAATCAAAGTCAAATACAATAATGGTGGCGACATCTAAAATAGAGTATGAGTCACAGAAAAAATGGTTAGTGTTAGAGTAGGAATTAATACCTACAATATCTTAATTTTTTTGAATTAAAAGTGAGTTTCATTTATAGATGGCACCAACATAGAAGTCTACCATATCAACACACAAATTAATGGCGTTCAGTTACAATGAACTACATAAGATTAGTGAACGTGATCGCAAAGACGACTGGTTGCGTGCTCACAAAATACGAAACGCGTCTGAGTATTCAACTGTACATTTTTTCGATTATTATATTTTTTTTACTTCAATAACAACACAATCGATTGCAGAAAAGTAAAAATTTGAGAAGAGCAGATTGTATTTGACTTCCTTCAAGATATATGAGCCAATCTATTTTTTAAACATTCACACTCTCAACACACTAACAATCATTATATTTTTTTTTGTGTATATTTTATTAGAACTGAAAATTATGAGAAAAAGACAAAAAATTAAAAGCATTATGAAAAACAAGACAAAATACTAAAAATTAAAAAAAAATAGAAAAATTTTGAAAAAATAAAGGTAAATGCTTGAATATATATACAGAACAAACGAACTAAAAGCTACTAGAAAAGGAAAATACTAACTACTTTAAATGTCCGATAATGACAATAAAAGTGCTTGATTAGAATATTCGAGTTTCGATGTGAAGTGCGTTTGTGCTACGTATCCTAAAAAGAAAATTACAATCAACTATGATCAACAAATTGTGTTGATAACATACTTGGCTTGTTCTTAACAAGAACCGCCAGTAGCACAATAAAGAGCACAATTAGGAATGAGAGGCTCACAATAACCATTAGGACAACAAGTATCAGCATTCTGACGTCTGTTGATTATATGGCGTAGAAGATCATTTCTAGCAGGATGTTGAATTGCTTCACTGTATGCTATATAAAATATAGCAATCAAAATGGCAATGCAGCAGACGATTTGATTCATGTTGTACATTATAATTTATGTTTGTTTGGCGCTTGAATAGAATCCAAGATAAATATAGTTGTATGAATTACAAGACATTGCTTCGGCTTTATATAGGCCGATCGTCAAGCAAAAGCCAACGTACGAAAAAAAGTTATTTTTGTCGTCGTCGGAGAGAAACAAAGAGAGAGTATCTTATCTGGCTGCAGAGAGGGACAAAGATTATTTTTGGCTCATATACAATGATACAGAGAGAGGTATTTTTGAGTATATACAGTCGGATAAAGGCGTCGGCATATTATTTTTAACTCGTATACAATGACGCAGAGAAGACGTATTTTTGAGTAGAGAAGAGGTATTTTTGAGTATGTAACGATGAGTATAGGCATACGCAGTTTATTTTTTCGTTTGTATACAATGACGCAGAGAGAGAGATTTTTTTATATGTACAGGTGGATATAGGTATACGCAATTTATTTTTTATCTCGTATACAATGACTCAAAAAGACGGTATTTTTGAGTATGTAATGACAGATATATGTACACGTAATTTATTTTTTAGTTCGTATATGGTGAATCGAAAAGAGGGATTCTTGAGTATGTAACGATAGATATATGTACACGTAATTTATTTTTTAGTTCGTATGCAATGACTCAAAGAAAAAGATTGTTGAGTATGTAACGATAGATATATGCATACGCAATCCATTTTTTAGTTCGTATATAGTGATGAATCATATTTTGTTAAGATACGAAGAAAAAAAGAGCAATGATGCGTGACTGCACAACATGCATAGACAAACGCACATGTTTGACCATTTTATTGTATATTATGATAAATAAAATAAAAGTTTATTTGCCTAATAATGATCAAACAAAAGCAAAGTTTAGAAACTTTTCAAATTTAAATAAGAATTTATTATACCTGGTGAATAAGTAACTAATTTAATACAATGAATTGCATGAAAAAGACTTTGACGTCCACATAAACTAGCTAAACATGGAGTTTGAAGATATGAAGTTTTACCTTCTATATCACCCTAAAAGAAATCTTCGCATAATAGATTACTACCGTTAACTGACGAGCATTTATAACAAGAAATAGATGATACTAAAATAAGTTTGCTTTTTGTTTTTTATTTTCTGTTTAATAAAATGAATATTACACATACTAACATCTATTATTGAAGTTAAAGTTAGTAGAAAATAAAAAGAAAGTTTAATCATTATACTTTCTATTCTTTACAATCAAGAAATCATTTACATATATGTATTTGATCTTTCTGGTCCTAATTCAGTTGTCAGTTCTCTTTCTTAAATTTCTATATGACATTAGTGATGATCAATGATTTATTTTCTATACTAAGAAATCTACTAGTAGGATGAGATATATTGATAACATATTATGTATTTTTTTAATCAAATGATAGATAAGAATAATAATACTTAATCTAAGAAAAAAAATTCGTTAGTATATCGAATCTAAATAATCAGAAAAGGCTTTCTTCATATGTCATTCTATGTTTTTCAAAAGAAAATAAAGATGCAATGTTGATAGAACATATAATTAAATATTATAAGAATTATACAAATTCTAAGAACAAGATTTTACTGTTAATATAGATTAGTACGCAAACAAATTAAAATCTGAGTAATTTATGATCGACAGAGAGGAGCAGATTATTTATATTTTGCAAAATTTTATTTCAGTATTGGTTCAAACTGATTCAAGATCATGCAATCAAAATAAAATGAGAAAAAACTCTTCAGTTAATTTTCTCTCAACTATTTAACATAAACATTATATTCGTTGCTTCATAATTCAAACTAGATACTACGACAATGATATTATAAAAAAAAAATAATTCGTCACACTTTATTAAACAAAAACGAATAATATCAAATAACAATAACCAGACCTTTTTTTTTCTTTTGACATATACATCGAGATAAGAATAAACAAAAAAACAAATATTAGCATAATAAAAGAAAGACGCAAATTAGAAGAGTATCATCAAGTAGATCTTCCATTAGTGTTAAATCTGAAATGCATACATGATCAGGATCTCGTTCATGTCTCCATACAAATATTACCATCCACTGAGCAATATATAGAAGAATAGGAACCTATTGAAAAATGAAATAACCTTCATTTATTTTGTAAAAACAATAAAATAATTTTACTTGAATAAGTACTGTTATAAGATAAGGAGAGACGAAAACAATTGAAAGTCGAGTTTAATCTGTTGCTAATCGTGATATAATAAAACACGTGTTGTTGATGAATTACTTCCTGAAAAATAAATATAAAATAATCAAAAATTCAATCAACAAGATCGACAATATACTTGTTGAACAAAATATTTTGTATGAATTAGGACAAATTTTTGAAGCATGATATTGTGTAATATCTTGAAATTCTCCTGGTTTGCCTTGTTGATGAAATGTAGTCGATAATCGACTTACTTGAACAGCTACCAAATTATCACCTACACCTAAAAGATAATAATATTTATTGAAAATTCTTATTTCATAACAAATAAATAATTACCATTCTCAACAGGTTGAAGTATTGTGTTATTTTCTTATACGAGAATAATTTTTTTTACAAATCATTCAATATACCATTCATGTACAAGTACATCTTTAACATATTCATTTCGAGAAGAGTTAATAATCCAAATTGATGTTAAAATCAAAAAATATTCGTAATCATTATAGGTAACCATGTATAATTATCTGAATAATATATAATTTATTATGTAAATTTTGAATCTATACTTGATCTTACCAATAATTCAAGATAAAAATCCACATGATAATAACAAAAATCACGATCTCACCTTAAAAAATATAAAATAATTGTGTGAGAGAGAGAACTTAGCAAAATAACGAAGAAACAGTTATAAAATATTAAAATATTTTTTTAACACATTTATTTAACATTTCATTATTAAATATCAACAAAAATTATGTGTTGATATATATATTATTTCTATTATCTTTTAGAATAGATTGTTTATTTGATCCTATACGCAACAAAATGTGAAATATTTCAAAAGATTGATTACAAACCTAATGCTAATGAAGTAATTGATGCTGTTGAAACACTACTATTACATAAAACAAGTGCATGCCGTAAATTAAAATGTCCTTGAGGTACCCATCCTATAGCAAGTGATACAAGAGCAACAATAAAATCAACAACAATAGCTTGTAATTGTGTTAAAATTATATTTCCAATATTAGCCTAAAATTATAGAAGTTTATATGGAATATTTTTGAGATAAATTTTAATTATATACTTGTGTAGATAAACGTGATGCTAATGCCATTTCTAAATTTCCTTTTAAACCAAGTAAAGCTGGAACAAGTATATAAATTTCAGTTATTTCTTTAAATACATTTAATTCCTAAATAGAAATACTATAAAAAAAACATCGAGTTATAATATTAATCGATACCTGAACATGTTCAAGAACTAATCCAGCAACTGCCATACCAAATGCTGCTATCATAAAAGGAATAAATACTTGACATACTACAATATATCCTTTTTCTTCATTATAACCAAATATAGTCGATAATGTTGTTTTGTTATATCGTGAACGATTTTCTATATAATACAAAAAAAATGAAATTTTACTTTTATATTAATATTATTCAACTCCACTATCGTTTGAACTTATACCTGAATCAGGATTATTAACATTTTCATTGACTATGCTTCTGATGAACTAACAATAGTTCGTCCTTTTAATAAAAATAATTGTTGATGTTGATTGTCCGCTTTTTCGATCATTGGTACAAAAATAAAACAACTATTGGGTATATCTATCGATATTATAAAACAAAAAGACAATAAGCGCCACATGCAATTCATTTGAATAAAAGAATAATTTTAGAAAAATAAAATCCAATCAAATTTTCGTTATTATCATGTGCTAACGTTTACTTAGAACGTAATCATTGCATCGAAATATGATAACATTAAACGGTAATAAACCTGTTTTGAATGCGAGATAATCAATATGATTTTGTTCTCAGAAAAAGTTTATGATATCATTCTACAGTTCATTATTCGGCTTAGTTCTGTTCAAACACAACCATTTTTGACGATGATGATTAGTGTGCGTAGATGGAATCGTTATATACTAGAACATCTTTTATTGTAGGTTATCGAAAATAATATATAGTATAAAAAATAGAATATGACGAAAGAATATAGTAAAAGAGATTCTTTTTCAATATTATGTTTGAAAGATAGTTTTTTACTGATTTATAAACTAATATTTAAATTAGTCTTTGACTATTTCATATTGACTGTTCATTTGTCATTGATAATAACTAGATTCAATTGAACTTCTTTTCAAGACAAATATTTTTTGAAGAGGATCTTTGAATCAAATGTAGTCTATTCTAGATATTACATATTATCAATGGACTTGATCTAGAAAAATGGTTTTCCATTTTAGTCAACACCTTATTAATTTCAGATTAAAACTAAATATTAATCGAGAAATATTCAATGCAAACAAACAATGGCTTGTAATTAGTTCCGTTAGGTTTACTACGTAACTATAAATGCAATTGAAAGAGTATAACAACTGACCCAAGATAAATTCAAAATTGAAAATAAAATGTATTTTGATTTCAATCATATACTATTTTCCATGTTTTTAGTAATTAAATAAGGATAGATCCTAAATGAGAAAAATCTTCTAATAGACAAAATTTGTTCATCATAAATATAATTAATTGGAGTTAATGATAATGATGCACTTATTTTTTGGATATCTGTAAGCAACGATATCTATTTAGTTTTTCTTCTTTTCACTTTTCGTACAATCTAATCAGTACGATATTTGTAAAACTATAAAAAAATGTTATGAATGACAGATTTCAAGAGATCTTAAAATTCAATAATAATAACCAACATGAGTGATATTGACAAACTTGTTATAATAAAAATCGATTACTCATCAATTGTCAATGAAAATTCATTAAAATTATACAAAGAACTTAATCAATTATTGTCACTTAAAAAACAAACACGTACTGCACTTGATGCGATTTCTACAGGTCATGTTCTTGTTTCTATTGTAAAATATTGTTATACAAGAAGACAATGAGAATTATTAAATGAATATGTTCTTACATTATGAAAACAAGCAATTAAAAAAATGATGCAAGAAACTTATGAACTTCTTTTATAAAAATAAGAGCTTAGAACTCTCCTTTATTACCTAAACAAAAAAATTAGCACATTTGGCTAAAACATACTCAAGATATTTAATTTTCCTCTTGGACAATGAATTTACGCACACTAATGTATATATAGACACGAAAAGTAAACAAGCAACTGATATTGTCTTTTCAACGCTATTGTATACAGAAGAAAAAAGACAAACGTTTTAATGATAATTATTAGTTTTCTCTCTTGGCTGGCACTTGGATGATGCCACTAAATCAAACATGTAGACGTAATTGATAGAATCAATAGTGGTAGAAGTAGCAATAACAACAGTATCGCTCATCACAATTGAGAAAAAAACAATTTATGAAAATAAACTTTATTCTAGTTTTTTTTTATAATAAAATGAATATAATAAATCTTTTTAAAATAGTTTATTAGAGATCTATTCAATATCATAATCTGCTTTGCCTTCTCGAACAGTGTTAAAAAACTTTTTCATCATTTCTTCAGGTACTTTCACTTTTTGAACAACTTCATTTGCTTTCATTGCTTCAACCCATTTGGCAAGTTTGGGTAATTTACCATCAGCATTCAAGACAAAACCAGATTCACTTATAACTGGGAAACGTTCAAACCATGGCCATATCATAAAATCAAACATTCCTGGTTTGAATCCACCAAAAAATGTATCATGAAGTGCTTCTTCATAAATAGCTAAAGTGTTATTTAATTCTTCAATATTATTACCTTCACTTTGTCGAACTATTTTATAAAAAGAAGACATTACCTAAAAAGATTAGAAATACATATATTTAATTGTATTATGTAGAAGTGTTTCATACATTTCCATATTTACTAAGAAGTATTTGTTGTTTAGCTTTAGTAAATGGATCATTAGGATGGAGACGATGTACGTTATATAAATTGTCGAGATAATCACTGATAACAAGTGATTCTGGTATTGATTGTGCTTTTTTTGAACCACCATCAATCCATTCTAATAATGGAACATCTGCAGCTGGATGTTTTTTTATATACCAATCGGGCTTATCACCAAGATTGATAAGTATTTCTTCATAACTGCAACAGATTCAATGATAAAATCAATAATAATAAATATTCTCTAAACTTACGGAATATTTTTAGCAGCTAAAACAAGTTTAGTTCGTTGTACAAACGGACAAAAACGCATGCTATATAATCTTAATTGATTTTCTTTTAATGGTGGACAATCAGAATCTATTTAATTTAATTTGTATTAAATGAAAAAAGCACCTAAAATTCTTTAAATTCCTACCTGATTTCAAATGTTTCTTAGTAGTTGTCATTTTTATCAAATAATAATACAAACGAAGATAGAATGAAAAAGTGTTGAATTCTTTTTCTTTAAATATGGCATAAAAAACGCATTGTCATTATGAGTTGTAGCCGAGAAGAGTACGGGAGTATCGCTTTTTCCTCGTTGTTTGTAGGACACTTTTTTTTTCTTTGGTTTCTCAATAAATAAAAAAATAAAAAATGTGTTCCATCAAAGAGAAAAATGCTTTGTCATCATGATACTTTTATTTTGCGCCTTTTGAATTATCATATTAATTTCTATTAAATTTTGATTCATTAACAAATGATAAACTCAACTCAACCTCCAATCATTAGAAAAAATAATCATCATTTTCATTCTCAAATTCCATCACCTATGACTTTAAATCGATCTATAAATGAAACAACATGTACAACAGTAACTAATATTCCATGTCATCTTATCAAGCACAAACAATCACATGAAAAATCATCAGAAAGTTAATATTATTTTTAAAGATAAAATATTTGAACTATATCTATATCAGTAGAATATCATACAATTCCAACATTATTTCTTCATCAACCTTCAGGTTTGAAAAAAACATCTTCTAATCTATGCAATATTTTTCATTCATTATCTTTTGATAATATTCCATCAAAAAATACTGATGATGATAATCCACTAATTTCAGATGAATATCAAATAAACTTAACTACTAATAACGAACAATTTCAGGAATTAAAGAAACAATTTCATACATATTTGAATGATATTCAATGTAATATCTTATCTCGTGTTATTGAATTACTTTCATTGTGTAATCATTTAAATGATGAACAAATCAAAGATTTATTACATAAGATTGGTCTTTCAAATATCGATATTGATGATATTAATCGATTTAAAATGAATGATAGACGAAGATCTGTCAATGAAAGATTTAAAAATCTTCAAAACAACATTAAATGATTGATGGTATCCATTCTGACCTTTTCAGAATTGCATTTAAATAAAAGATTTACCGCTTCCACTGAGTGAGAAAATATCTTTAAAATTCATTTAAAGAATAAAAATTATAATAAAAAAACTCTCATCACCTTTATGGATGTATCAAAAATTTATCAAGAATTAACTGAATTTCTGCGTATAAATACAAGTCCTGTTTGTTTTTCAACACGTCTTTGTTGTTTATTTGATGATGCTGATGATGGTTTTTTAATTTTTTGTGTACGTGTTCTACTTGGTGGTCTTTGCTAAATAAATATTTTTTCCAATAATTTAAAAAATCATATACAAATAAAAATCTTACTTGAACATGTATCATTCTCTCTTCATATGAACGTATAGTATTAATAAGACGAGCAATTTCATGTCGACATTCATCTAATTCAGCTTCAAGTTTTTCTCGTTTAAGTCTTTCAAATTCTAATTGTGTTTCATAATCATCAAATTTTCTTAAAGATATAAAAATAAATAAAATATTTTTCATAAATAAATAAATACTTTTGTATTTCTCGTTGATGTGCTTCATGTTGTTCATCTTCATCCAGATGTCCACCAAATTGTCGAAAATTTTTTTTAGCTATATCAATTTGTTTTTGTAAATCATCAAGTTTTGTTTTAGCACGTCGACGTTCTTCTTCTTTTGGTGTTAATCTTTTTTGTTCACTTTGTTTTTTTACTTCATTTTGTCCACTCTGTTGAGTTCCATCAGATTTTTCAGCACCTCCACCTAACAGTTTCAAACAAGCTAACTGACCATAACGTCGTGCTACATCTTTAGGTGTTTCACCACTTTGTGATTGTAAATCCATATTTGCACCATTTTCAAGTAACCAATAAAGAATATCTAAATGTCCTTGTCCAGCTGCTTTATGAGCTAATGTTGAACCATGTTCATCACGTTCATTTACATTAATAACACCTTGTTCAACTAATAATTTTACATGTTCTAAATCTCCATTATATGCAGCAACATGTGCAGGAAAAGCGAGATCTATAAATAAAAAAATATTTCTTTTTATTTCCAAATTAATTTTTGTTATTACTTTCAGCTTGTTCAGGATGATCTTGTTCCCATTCAAGTGCATCCAAATATTTACAACAATCTTCTTTAAAAAATTGTTCAGCTAAAGATTTTGGTGTATCACCTTGATCATTTCGTGCACCTAATACTGCTGGTATATCTCGAGTAACTGCAATAATAAATTTTAAACATGGTAAATGACCTTCCAAAGCAGCAAGATGAGCTAAATAAGTAATTCAACATTATATACACTCGAAAAATGTTTAAATAACGAATTCTTACCAGCTGTATTTCCTTCATTATCAACCTCGTTTAATTTCGCACCCCATTTAACAAGCATTTGTAAACATCCAAGTCTACCATGATAAGCTGCAGTAAAAGCTGGTGTCCATCCGTTCACATCTTGATGATTGATCTCCTTAAATAATAACTTATTTATAAATATAAATATACATATATAAAAGAACTTTACGGCTCCACCACGTAGAAGTGTATGAGCAACAAATGAATTTCCATGTGCACAAGCCATATGAAGACAAGTTTGTTGACGACGATCACGTGTATTTATATTAACATTATTATTAATTAAAGCCTATCCATATTTTCAAATAGATGAGAAAATTTTCAAACAAATCTTACTTGTACACATGCATCATGTCCTCGAATTGCAGCAATATGTGCTGGTGTCCACCCTTTAGCTGTTGCAGCATCCATATTCGCTGCTTGCCATAAAAGCCAATGCATAGCCTTTTCACAAAAAAAGAAACAAAAGCTAATAATTATAAGATTATAGAGTAAATTTTAACCTCTAAACTTCCTGCATAAGCTGCCCAATGTAAAGGTGTAAATTTATCATCATTATTTAAATCAATTTCATTAACACCTGCTCCTCGACCAACAATTAATTCAAGATCTTTAACATTATTTTCTCGTACAAGATCATGAATTGTTTTTCCTACTGATTAATAAAATATGAAAAAGAATATTTTATTATCATATATTACCTACCTGGCTTATCTTTAGTTTGAGTCATTTTAATTTCTTTTCTTTACACTAAACGAACGTTTACCTTTTCAATAATCAATACCTATTTTGTAAATACAATACACTTCTGTTGTCATGGATTAGCCTTTCTTATGATGACAGAACGTTTATAATTGGATATTTAAATATAGAAATAGCTACCATGAATAAAATTTCATGATTGACTATAGACTATCGAACTTGTATTTGAATTACAATATATATATTCATATTGACTATAGATGAAATATAATACAATGTAAATTTGATTAAAAAAAAAAGTCTTTGTTTCACATGATTTTTATTGTATAGAAATGTT
>CAJNOI010001895.1:0-11850 GCA_905250115.1 Adineta steineri | reverse complement strand
TTCTTACAATATCTTTTACAGCAAATGTTTCAATGTACACAACAAGCGTCATCAATATCTTACTATGATCAATCTGTAACGAATGGTGGTAAATATCTTCAGTTTTCTTTTAATAGATTATATTGATTATATTTTAGATCGTATCTATCATCCATTTCATTCATTATCAATACCTGATATACGAGTTGGTTTATCACGACATCATAGTATTAAACAACTACATAAAATAATAGTAGATTAGATAATATTCTTTGTTATTAGTATAATTATTATTTTTCATTTAATTTTCATAGTATTTATGTCTGTATGTTTTTTTCTATTGTAATTAAACAAAATAAATTATACTATAGTTATGATTATTTATTCAAATAATTTTCAATCTTTTATTTTAAAATTAAAGAAAAAGAAGAAATATATGAAAACTAATTACTATTATTTTTAATATAAATGATGATGGTGATGCTGAGGATGATAACATAGTATTTTCATATGTATTGCATCTATCTGTATAACAACATCGATAATTAATTGTACATGTTGATAAATAACTAAGTTTTTGACCACAAGTAACAGATGAATGATTTGAATGTAGCCGATCACCTCTTAGATCAATAAGATGTATATCTGCTGCTATACAAGTTATTTGAATACGCTAAAAGATATAAAAATCAATTGAAAACAATGAATAGATCTTTTTTTTATTCATACAACACATTGTCGATTTTCAATTGATATTTTTATTGGTGTTATTGTACAACTATTACATTCGTAACATGTTAAATTAACATTTGCATTAACTAAATCTAATATAGAATTAAATTTTGAAATGATTCTATTTAAAGATATAGTTTACTTGTTAATAAAATAGCACCGAAAAATAGAAAATAATGATTAAACATAATAGTTTGATAGAGGAATATTTCTTTGAAATGATGATCAACAACAAATGATTAGTATCTAGTTGTGTATTTTGTAAGTCATCAATCTTATTGAGGATTTTTTCCAGCTATCGAGTTTATCTATTTATTCAAGAAAATGATATGCTTTGTATCCTAAAGCTAACAACATGTAGTTGTTCATGGATTTTATAATTTAATTGAATTAGTAGATGTAAAAACGATGAAAGAAGTGCAAAGATACACATTCGGATCATTGTAGTTCTTAAAATATGATAATCACGAATCGATTATTGATCGATCGAAATGGTTCGATTAGTGTTTTGACGGCATTTTATCAATAACTAATAAATTAGTCAAATGTAAGCTTGGAAAAATATTCATTGATGTTAATATTTTTTTTAATCTAGTTTCTAGCCGAGAATGTACGCTTTCAGTCTGTATCTAAGAAAACAATATGTTTCCGTCGATTTGTCAGAAGGAAAAAAAACTATCTGTATCTAATCATCGGGTATTTAAATCGAAGTCAGAATATATCAAAGCTTATTTTATAAAATTTCAAAAACCTACAAATTTTATTTTGTAAAATAAATGAAATCTTATCGAGTAGAAATAATTATAAAACTGAAAATGTCCTTAGTAAATCACTATGATGGATATTTCTGATTTATTTTCATCGAATTGATCATTAATAGTTAATAACCATCTTATATAATTATAAGAAAGTAAGTATATATTAATATTATTCTTAATTAATCTGTCGTTAAATAGGAAATTGTATTCTAAACTGTCTATCCGTTTCAACAGATCTTTGAAAATAAAATAAAAAACATATAATTTACGTAATTATAATAGTATTTATGACGATATATCTGTTGAGCGAAGAATCAAATTCTTAATTTGTTATACATGTAAAATACAAATATTTTTCTGACACAAGAAAACGTTTTTTTCTAAGTATATTATATATCTTCTAATTCAACTTGTCAGACTGTATGAAACTATGTAATATTAAAAATAAAAAAGAGTGTTCGAATTGTAAATTGCCTGCATTTTACATAACTTATTTCATCAAGTCGTTTTTTGCTTAATCATGGATATATATATATATCTGTCACTCACATTCATATCCTCAGTTTTTTTGGCAACGACGAGCACTTCTGCTAGTTTACATTATAATTTCAATATTGAATAAATTGTTAATTTATCAAACAACAAGTTTAATATTAATTATTATTTAATCTTTTATCTGATAATATCTATACTAGATTGAGCATAAGAAACTGTATTATTATATTTGTATCCTTGTGTAATACCAATATACGATTCAAACACAAAAGAAAATGCTGCGAGGCTTTTAATGTACATATTTTCTTTGCAAATATGTATTTTTTTTATTAGAGACCATATTATGTCCTATCTTTGGAGAAAGTTGGAAAAAACGAATACTTTTTTCTTCCATCTACTTATCTAGCTTTACGATGTAAACTGAGTGATACACAGAACAGGGTTTTATTATAGGTAGTAGTAATAAACATAAAAAATGGCTGATAACGCCATAAAAGATATTGACATAAAGAAATCTGATTCTCATATATACAGCAAAGCTTATTTCTTTCTTTCACCATTATCCACTCAATCGAAAAACTCACAAAATTACCGTTTTATTGTCGTATAGTACACAAAATGGACGCAGTATCCAATAGTACCGAACGGCGAAGACGGATCGTACAAGATTATTCACTCATCTGGTTAGATGAGTGTATGGAAGAAGCAAGCAAAGATTATCAAAATATTTTGACACAATTAAAAAGCATTACTGACAATGTCAACGTCTTTAAGCAGCGAGATGTATGTATCGACTATCTTATAGATGGTCAAGAAGACATCAAGTCTTTTCTCGTAGTCAAGGACACTATATCTCAACAAATAACGCCTCTCATTAATGATATTCCTCAGCTGCATGGTATTTATATCTTAAATGATACTAAACTCCTACCTGAAAAACTGATAAAAAAATGTCAAAAAGTCAAGAGCGTTCATACCAACATCGATTACTTATGTCAACGATTACAATTGGATATTAAACAATACCATCAAGACTCAATAGCCATTAGTTTTATCACAGCAAATGAAATGGCTTCAACTGATAATTTAAATCAATTGGAGCCAACATTTATGTACACCCAAATATTCAAGGATATTCTTCTTGATATGAAACATGATAAACAAGCTATACAAGACTTTATTACTTACAGTCGACAAAACGACTGCGGATCGACAAAGATTATTAATGAATTTGAAAAAAAGTATGATGCTCAGTCAGCTATTTATTGGTATAGTTATCCATCATTTCTCTATTCTATGCTGAATAATGCTCTTCGCTTTATGGAAGGCGATACCATTATTAATATGGGATTTTTTATTCATGATCTTCACCAACAAATACAAAAGTTACATCGACAGCAGGTTAATAGCTATCATGGTAAACCATTTATAGTTTACCGGGGACAAGGTCTATACAAAGCAAATTTCCAAAAGCTCCAAAAAACAGAAGGTGGTATAATGTCTTTCAATAACTTTTTATCCACTAGTACCGAACAAGACATAGCTCTCGGGCTAGCTTATAGTGCGTCAGAAAACGAGGATATGGTTGGCATTTTATTTATAATGTCCATTGATCCTTGTATAAAATCAGCACCATTTGCCTCAATCAAAGAGAAGAGTTATTTTAAGAACGAAGAAGAAATTCTCTTCTCAATGCATACAGTCTTTCGAGTGAGTGCAATTAAACAAATGGGCAATAACAATCAGCTTTATCAAGTTGAGTTACAATTAACCTCGGATGATGATCATCAACTTCGATTACTAACTGATCAGATGCGAGAAGAATCTGATGGAAATAGTGAATGGGAGAGATTGGGTAGATTGCTGCTTAAAATTGGTCAATGTAATAAAGCTCAAGAGCTTTTTGATGTATTACTCGAGCAGACATCTGACGAGAGTAAAAAAGCGTTTTATTATAATCAATTGGGATATGTCAAAGAAGACCAAGGTAATTATGCCAAGGCTATTTGGTATTACCAAAACGCACTTGCAATTCGAGAAAAAACTGTTCCTTCAAATCATCCTGATTTGGCTACTTCATATAGCAACATTGGCTGGGCATATAACAAAATGGCAGACTACCCAAAAGCACTTTCCTTTACCGAAAAGGCACTTGAAATTGACCAAAAAACTCTTCCTTCAAATCATCCTGATCTGACTACTTCATACAACAATATCGCTGGTATCTATGACAACATGGGAGAGTATTCAAAAGCACTTTCATTTTCCGAAAAAGCACTTGAAATTGACCAAAAAACTCTTCTTTCAAATCATCCTTCATTGGCTACTTCATACAACAACATTGGTTGGGTATATGAAAGTAAGAAAGACTATTCGAGAGCACTATCATATTACGAAAAAGCACTGAAAATTCGAGAAAAAACTCTTCCTCCAAATCATCCTTCATTAGCTACTTCATACAACAACATCGCTGGTGTGTATGAAAACATTGAAGAACACCAAAAAGCACTATCATATTACGAAAAAGCACTAAAAATTCGAGAAAAAACTCTTCCTTCGGATCATCCTTCATTAGCTACTTCATACAACGATATCGCTGGTGTGTATGACAGCATGGGAGAGTACTCAAAAGCACTTTTATTTTCCGAAAAAGCACTTGAAATTGACCAAAAAACTCTTCCTTCAAATCATCCTAATTTAGCTACTTCGTACAACAACATCGGTTGGCTATATAAAAATATGAAAGACTATTTGAAGGCACTTTCATATTACGAAAAAGCTCTAAAAATTCGAGAAAAAACTCTTCCTCCAAATCATCTTTCATTGGCTACTTCATACAGCAATATCAGTCTGGTGTACAAAAGCATGGGAGAGTACTCAAAAGCACTATTATTTTCCGAAAAAGCACTAGAAATACGAGAAAAAACTCTTCCTTCAGATCATCCTGATTTGGCTACTTCATACAACAACATGGGCTGGGTGTATGATAACATTGGAGAACATCCAAAAGCACTTTCATTTCACGAAAAAGCACTAGAAATTCGAGAAAAAACGCTTCCTTCAGATCATCCTTCATTGGCTACTTCATACAGCAACATCGGTTTGGTGTATGAAAACATGGGGGAGTACTCGAAAGCGCTTTCATTTCACGAAAAAGCACTTGAAATTCGGCAAAGAACTGTTTCTTCAAATCATCCCGATTTAGCTACTTCGTACAATAACATTGGCTCAGTGTATAAAAGCATTGGAGAATACCAGAAGGCACTTTCCTTTCACGAAAAAGCACTTAAAATTCAAGAAGGAACTCTTTGTCCGAATCATCCTTCATTAGCTACTTCATACAGCAACATCAGTCTGGTGTACAAAAGCATTGGAGAATACTCGAAAGCACTTTCATTTTCCGAAAAAGCTCTAGAAATTGACCAGAGAACTCTTCCTTCGCAACATCCTGATTTGGCTACTTCATACAACAGCATCGGTTTGGTCTATGAAAATATGAGAGACTATTCGAAAGCACTTTCATATTTTGAACGTGCTTTAGGCATACTACAAAGTGCATTACCTCCGACTCATTCTCATATCAAGAGTGTGAGAGAGAGTATTGAAAAGGTGAAAAAGAAATTAAAAAGAATAGATAATAAATAAATAAAAGTATATTTTGTTCACTTGTTTTCAAATTGATTCTATTTTCCAATATCTCACGCGCGCGTATAAAGAGAACAACTATGTGAATAAAAAAAATGTAACAGGCATATAGGCGACTGATAGGGTAATACGCATACATACGTATCTATATAAATGACCTCCTCAGACATATTTATAGTTTTAATTCTTTACCAGAGTCTTCGATGTAATAAAAAAAGAAGAAAAAAGTATTATCTTAAATAGTAGTCGTGGAAAAAAACATCTTAAAACGAGGGAAAACCGAAAAAAGAATAACTTACATGAAACTGAATTGTTCTTAAAACAGCTTCTGGTTAACGACAAACAAAGACATTCAACGTTACTAATACATGAAGTCTAAATACCTTTAGATTTTCTTTCTTCTGAGAGAAAAATCTATGGAAAATTTAGAGTCAGATATGAAAGGATAGTTCTATGAAGAATATATTACTACCATGAAAGATCAATATTTTTCTAGAAAAAAAATCATTATTACTATAACCGAGATAATTACAGTCTGCTATCAATATCAGTTAGATGAAGAATAGATTATATTGTTAAAACAAATTATAATTCCTACATTTATAAAATGTTCTAAAAAATCTTGAAAGAAAAACCATTAAAGAGTAAACATTGTGGTATGTTTCTACTTACCACAGTATACTTTGAAGGAGAAGTACAGTATTGTACACTATGATTCTAAGATAAACCTTGCGTTATAAGAAAATCGATTTATGAAAATATCAAATGTTTATAGAAAATATTTCAATGTTTATAAAAGAAAGCCTTAATTCTATTTTAATTAAAAATCACTTTGGAACTATTGATAAATTAGTAGTATTTTTGCAAAGATGTTTAAAAACCATATCTATAACTTAGTCGATGACGTTTACAATTCATGTTTCTCGAATATAGCTGCATCGAGTATGTAAAGCATACAACTATAAAGTATAGATACTCATTATATAATAAGAATAACAAACTACAATCTTTTTTACTGTTTATGGCAAACAGCAATATTTGTAATAAAATTTTAATTAATAAAGGCAGTTCTGTTCATCTAAAATGATTTAAATATTTGTTAACTGAATGCGTTTATTTTCAATAAGAAAACAGATGCAAATGAAGAATTATACGATCAAGTTTTATAGTAACTCATAATCACATCTAGATATTCGCATATACCGTGGAAAACATTTAACCATCAGTACCAATAATGGACAATTGTATAGAATGATACTCTTCTTTTCATTTCAATTTTCTCGAAATGTGAAAAAATGAATAATATCAGTTCCCACTATGCCTTTACGTTTTGTATTTTGTTCCTAGTTTAGAGGTAAGAAATTGTTCAAATTATCAATTAATAATTGATAATATACAAATATTTCATGAATGCTGATCTAAACGTGTATCAATAGTTTTCTTTATTAAATATTATTTGGATTTAATTCCTTTCCGTATAAACTCATATTGGCTTTACCGTTTATTGTTGGATAAAAGATATCATTTTGAATTTTATTTATTTTTCTTACTTTTATATCTATTACAATGGCATCCCTTTTGTTTATTTAAAATATACTATTAATTAGAAAACTTATATCGAATAGTACCGCCATCTAGATATATACGAAAGTTACATGGACCAATAGAAATAACGTGTTGTTTTTCCATCCAGCCATCGTTTTTCCTTACCTCATACTTATACTCATTATCAATACATAAATATGAGGCGTTTTTATTGATTATATTTTTAAAACGACAATAGAATCGATTCGCTTTATTAACCTAATTTTATTATTATTCTAGTTCTACCAATGCTTCGTAATTTTGGTCGAATTGCGACAAATGTTTGTCGTCAACATCGTATTGCTTTTGAAGTTGTTCGAACTCTTGGTATTGACAAAAAATTTTGAATTTAATTATTTTCTTATTCATTTTCATTTAGCATCAACACCACTTAACATGCCTTCTCTTTCCCCAACAATGAGCGAAGGAACAATCATTAGATGGCTTAAAAAAGAAGGTTTGATAATTAATTAATAGAATTTTTCAAAATCTATCATATATTATAGGCGAAGAAGTTAATCCTGGTGATGCTTTATGTGAAATTCAAACAGATAAAGCAACTATGACTCTCGATACTGAAGACGAAGGAATTCTTGCTAAAATTCTAGTAAATAAATTCCTAATATTTTATTATTAGAAGAAAAATATGAAAACTTTAGATGCCTGATAATTCAACTGATGTTAAAGTTGGAAAATTAATTGCACTTCTCGTTGAAAAAGGTGATGATTGGAAAAATGTTGAAGTACCAAAGACTGAAGAAAAAAGTTCAAGTTCAAAAAGTACAGAAACTAAAAAAGTTGAAACAAAAGATAAACAAGAAAAACAAGAAAAACCTAAAAGTGATAAACAACAAGCTGAACAATCTCAGTATGTATTATTATATATGAATTAAAAGAAAACGATTTTTATTTATCTATTAAGCCATGCTATTGGTCCAGCTGCACGTACTCTGTTAGACCAATATGGTATTGAATCTTCAAAAATAAAAGGCACTGGACCACATGGTGTTGTTATGAAAAGGTTTTAACTTTCTTTTATATTTTTCGTTAATTAAAACTTTCTATTTTTAGTGACGTACAAAAATATATTGACAGTAACCAACTTAAAGTTAAATCACATAGTGAGGAAAAGAAATCTACTACTAAACAGACAACATCGGACACACAAAAAAAACAACAAATTTCAGAATCAGGAGGACGTCGATATCATGATATAGAAATCTCATCTATTCGTCGAGCTATTGCTAAACGTTTAACATATTCAAAAACAAATATACCTCATCAATATATAAGTATAACATCTAATGTTGATCAAATACTTAAATTACGTAAACAAATGGTTAGTGATCCAAAAGCAACAGTTAAAGTATCGGTGAATGATTTTATTATTAAAGCAGTAGCATCAGCACTTCGAGTAAGTCATAACATATTTACTTGAATATATATGATATTTTTTTTTCGATTCATTTTAGCAAGTACCACAAATGAACGGTATTTATGATGATAAACAAGGTCTTAAACTTCAATCATCAGTGGATGTAAGTGTTGCAGTTGCAACTGATAATGGTCTTATAACACCAATTGTATTTAATGCCGATCGTTTATCCGTACAAGATGTTAATGGACAAGTTCGTCAATTAGCAACAAAAGCTAAAGATGGAAAATTAAAACCGAATGAATTTCAAGGTGGTTCATTTACAATATCAAATTTAGGTATGTTTGGTATACGATCATTTTCGGCTGTTATTAATCCACCACAAATTGGTATATTGGCTATTGGTCAAAATCTTCTTAAACATACTGGTGATGATTTAAAAGCTGAAAATCAATTAACTGTTACATTATCTTATGATGCTCGTGCATGTGATCCTCAATCAAGTGCATTATTTCTTCAAGCATTTCGATCATATATGGAGAATCCTAATATGCTTCTATCGAACAACAAATCAGAATCAATTCTTAACTTTTAATAGAACTCATTTTAGTTATTTAGAATAAAAAGAGAGAGAAAAAAAAACACAGTCGAATAGATGCCCTGTTTGTTTATTTGTATTCCCTATTTTATGTAACATTTATTTTCATTAGTTTCTTCCTATTCTAGATCTAATTATCGAATATGCAATTCGATATAAGAAGGTAGTTAGAAAAATATTTATTTCAGATTTTTGTATATTACTTTTTTATTTCTTACATATAGATTCGATATTTATCGAAAAATTCCTAAAGATCTGACACAGCCAACAACTACTGGTGCTGCTATATCACTTATTTGTATTTCATTTATTTCAACATTACTCCTTATTGAGCTTTATTATTTTATAACACCCGATGTGTAAGTTATGAAATATTCTACCAAATAACTAAATATTTATTATTTTTTGATTTTCAGTATAAGTGAATTGTTTGTTGATATACCAGAAGGTGGTGTAGCTGAAAAAATACCAGTACATATCGATATTAGTGTATCGGAAGTTGGTTGTCAATGTAAGATAGAAATTTTTATTTTGTTACTAATATAAACTTTTTGTATAATTATAGATCTTGGTATTGATATCCAAGATGATCTTGGTCGACATGAAGTTGGATTTCATGAAAATACAATGAAAATACCAGAAAATAATGGTGCTGGTTGTCGTATAAATGCTACATTTAAAATTACTCGTGTACCTGGTAATTTTCATGTTTCAACACATTCCGCAGCAATTCAACCTCAAAATATTGATATGAAACATGTGATACATGATTTAGCATTTGGTGATACAATTAAAGTATTTGTTCTTTTTCTTAAATATTTTAATTTAAAATAAGATTTTATTTCATTGAAAGGGTTTTCGACAAATTCCAAATCGAAGAGCATTCCGTCCATTAAAACGTTTTAATAATACAAATAATAATAATCGTGTGTCACACGATTATTTAATGAAAATTGTACCAACAATTTATGAGAATCTTAGTGGAAATCGTCGATATCCATTTCAATTTACATTTTTCTATCGGGTTAGTAAAAGATTTGTACTCAGTACTTTACAAAGGATGTAACCGCTAAAGTTTAACCAATATGTAACAAACAATATAAAGTGGTAGAATATTTAAAGAACAAAAACTAAAAATCTATAATGTAAGACAAATAATTATTTATGTTATTTCCTTTGATTTCAATAAAAAAATTGTTTGTGTACAATGTACTTCCGTATATTTATTTTCGATTGTCTTCGAGTACTTAAAAGTATTTGAGTAAAATCAAATCGTAGACTGAATACATTCTAAAAAAGTTCTATTCAAAGATCCAATTATAATCAGGATTAGAATAAAATTATCATCGATGCATAAATAATTGCTATCTTCTTTCGACGGTATTTTGAAAAAAGGTTCTTTTTTATTCTTAGCTTTCAACGATGTTCATTAAAAATTAAAAAATCTAGTCAAGCTAAATAATTACTTTATCCAGACATAGATTTTATATAAATTCCGCAGTTACATAATCATAAATTTTATTTTTAAAATAAAATTTCTAGTAATCTAATCTTTATCTATATTAAAATATCATATAGTTGTAATGCGAAGATCTCTTTTTTTAACTGAACACGTAACATAATATTCTTTAATAAACATCGCCTACACGATACTTATTTTATTTAAAGGGATTTGCACCAAATCAGCCTGGCGCTCCACCGGCAATATGGTTTCGCTATGATATTATGGTAAAAATAATAAGCATAGGCTTTTATTCAATTAAAATTTTTTCTTTCTTTTCTGTTGTTTAGCCAATAACTGTTAAATATACAGAACGTCGACAAAAATTTTATACATTTATAACATCAATATGTGCTATTGTTGGTGGTTCATTTACAGTAGCAAGTATTCTTGATTCGCTTATATTTACAGCAAGTGAATTATTTAAAAAATTTGAACTTGGTAAAATGACATGAATCTCCTTCAATTAATTTCAAAAACAATTAACTTGCCGACTAACATTGCATTCATTTTTCTTTTTTTAGAGTCTCTTTTTTTTTTCATCGTTAACATGTATTGTTTTTAGAATAACTAATATTTTTATTTAAGAATCTCATAATAAAGTGATAATATTTTAAAAAATAATTTCTATTGCGTGTATAGATAATAAATATATATGTCAAAGATAATGAAATTCCCATTGAAATTTTCAAAAGGTATATAGACAACAGATTTTTATGTAATGGTTAACAATGAATGTTATTAATAAAATGATCGTGTATAATATTTAATGAAAAGAAATGCAAATCTATTGACATTGACATATTGAGTGTACATGATTAACTTTCTGTCAAATATGACTATCTATTTTACTCATGAGGAAACAAAAGAAGAAGAAGATTGTTGATGTCTCATCCAATTTATCAATGGTTCCGATCACACTAGTAGTTTTCTTTGACATAATGCTACTTGTACTCATTTGTTGTTTTCTTCTCAAGAGAATTTATTCTGTATTTTGTTAGTCAACATTAACACATAATTATAATTACATCGCATTTTGACTTTTGTCTGTCAAGAAAATAATGTAAGTCATATTTGTTCTTTTGTTTTTGCTTAACTGTTTAGTTAGAATTGTTTTTTTGTCAATGGATTTTGCGGATGATTGATTCGTAACAAGATTTTTCTTTATTATCTAAGTGTATGC
>CAJNOI010001894.1:0-11856 GCA_905250115.1 Adineta steineri | reverse complement strand
GATGAAAAATATGGAAGAAATTGATCCACGTTTTATTTGTGGATCTTGTAAATTAGTTTTGTGTGAACCGTATCAACTTACCTTTGGTCATCATTTATGTAAATCATGTATACATACTGATAATAAGTAAATATTTCTTTCATTGATATAAAAAAAAATAATATTTTATTTTCTTAGTTGTGCAATATGTTTGGAAGTTATAGAAACAGATAAAGTATGTTGTTCGTTGAATTTTTTTTAAATATAATTTACTCATTTATTCAGATTGGGTCGGATCGAGGTTTAGAAAATGACATGCGACGTTTTTCAAAAACTTGCTCTCAATGTGATTGGAGAGGGCCATTGACGTTTTATAAAGTATGAAGTTTTAATTCTTTTCTTTTATACAATAATATCGTTTTTTAGAAGCATATTGAACAAAATCATGGAGGTTCTAATGACCGTTTTATTTGGAATGGACAGGTAAATAAATAATCGATGACTCTTCCTGTAAGCGATCGTATTTTTTCAGGTTAATGGAAATGATTTTAGTCAAAATTCATTAAATTCGGAAAGATTAACCGGATCGTACGCAGGAAATAGACAACTTTCTAATGATGGTTCATTTATTTGGCGTATAACAGATGTTGAAAGAAAGAGAAGTACATTTATAAAAATAAAATTTTTATTTTTATTAGTAATTATTTATCCATTTATTTATTAGTATATGCTGTATCTGAACGACAAATGTCAATCGATTCTGAACCATTTTATTCATCTCCTACAGGTTATAAATTGTGTTTACGATTGTATTTAAATGGTGATGGTAATGCACGTGGTACACATTTATCATTATTTTTAGTAATAATGCGTAATGAATTTGATGCTATTATTCATTGGCCATTCAAATATAAAATCATATTCACTTTACTCAATCAATTACAATCTAATAGTCCATCGAAATCTTTCTGGCTTGATGTAAACTTAACATCTTTTCATAGTCCAACAGCGGATATGAATATTGCTTGTGGTATTCCAAAGTTTTTTCGACTTGATATATTTGAACAAACATATGATGAATACGTTCAGAATGATACAATGTTCATTAAAGTTGAAGTGGATTTTACTAGTGAAAGATCAGGTAAAATATCGTCAATTAAGAATTTTATTACCAAAAAATACTTGAAAATTGTTTTGTATTCAGAATTAGCATCTGTTCCTGGTGTTAATGAATTAGCAAATAATGAAAAACATGTTGATATAATTCATGAAGATATTGATCCAATGTCTCATTAAGCTGATACATTGCGATGAAATTGAACAAACTACTTCATATTCATGGACTTTTTTTGTCTTTATTCCATTTTATGAGCTATTTTGGTCACTATTGATGAACTTCGTTAGTTTGGAGACGCTTTTTCTTTAGATTTTGAATTTTTTAGTTTCATCACATTCATTATTTCTGTTTTTTTTTCTATGGATTTGTGCATGGCACCTAAGTCTCTCTTACATTTTTTTCACTTTTTGAAATTCATTATTAGTGCGTGAATTTATCAAATAAAAATATTCTCTCTTTTTGGTCGGGGTTCAGATTTCGATGATAGTATGACAGACTGACCTGAAATCTCGACCACAGATAGGTCTGTGCTTTTTCAAAAGTCTCACTTTGTTTTTTTTTTTGAATAAAAAGATGTGTAAAGAATCTTAAAAGAAATATTGTCTCGAATATTAAAACTCAATACATCTCTGTATAAAGAAGATCAGAAATGAAAATGATTCATTTTACTGCTGGTAAAAATCGAAGTCCGTTCGGACAAAGTTAAAGGGGGCTGAGCTTCATACAACTGAACGCTCCCAACAAAAAACAAAATAAATCTGAAGTTTATTTCATTACAGAAAGATGTTGAAAGTTTGTTTCAGGTGACTATGTTTTATGCTGAATTCGATGATGATATCGACAAAAATTTAACGACAGATAGTTAGAAAGGAAGAATCCATATCTGTGGCCGATTTTCATTAATCAGTCAGTTATTAATTATCAATTGTTATGATTTTTCACCAAACTTGACTCAAAGTAATTTAGTCTGAGACATCTAAATTTGACATTAGTCGTAATTAATCGGAATACGTAAAAATCTATTTTTCTTATTGTTTTTAATCTAGTAGTGACGCTTTGAGGAATTTATGAAAGATCAAAGTTTTCATAAAAACTCGACAAAAAAAATAACGACTTATTGGATCGAAGTAATTCAAATGCTGATCAAATAATTTACATTCAGATTATCATAAGTTCAATGCAAAATTTTTTTTACGATGCAGTTGTACACTAGGTAATAATTAAAAGAGGATAAATTACATCAAGTGAAAATGATTAGTGGAGTACATTACATTTCTAGTAATAAAGAAAAGACTCAATTTCTGTTTGTCATAATATTCAAATGTAGATCATTATCTAGCCAGACATTTCTTTTATGAAACTCAAATAATTACATTCGTCTGTTTGACAACTATAAAATTACAAAAACCATCACATTTGAACAAATATATTTTATTACAAACGTGCCAATTAAATACATACAGTCAGTTAGGTTTTATTTTATTTAAGAATTAAAAATAAAATTACTAAAATTTATTTCTAAACATCACATAAAACTATTTAGTCTGAATTACTTTCATTGCCATCATTTAACTCATCTTTTGATTCAAAATTAGTTAATTTTCTTTGAGTTTGATCGACTTTACATTCATGATTTAATGTTGTTTTTGAATCAAAATTGTTATCGTCTCGTTTAGTTCTACGAAATGTTGTTAATCCTATAGATGTTCTTGCTAATCTGTTCGATTTAAAATCAGACGTTCGCTTACAACATAATTCATTGATAAACCCATGTAATTCTTCACGAAAATTTCTTGCCGAAAAACAATATAGAAAAAAGTTAATTGCATGTGCTGTAAATTGTATACTTCCTAAACATATTTGTACCATATGACGAAATGTTCGAGAATCACTTGTTGATGGCATTCGATGACGAAAGAAAACAAAATAAACACATGATGGTAATGTTAAAAGTACAAACATAAATGTCACAAGCATTAACATTATAGTTAATTGTCGATGGCGAGATGTGCTTGTAGTTGAAACTTTTCCAGATGCATCTGTCATTCGTCTTGTCATGCGTATACGTGCTGAACGAATTGATATATATATTATAAAGGTATTACATGTTAACATGATTATAAATGGACATAAATTATATACAACTAAATGAACACGTTCCCATTGAGGAAATATATAATGAATATTAGTTCGTGTTGCATAACATTTAACTGTTTTTTTTAATGTATCAATATAATAACCATTAAAAAATAAAATATGAGAATTTAATAATAAACAAGTTATGGCTAATATAGCTATATGATATTTTACACGAGATAATTTACCATATTTATGTTTCCATGTTAAAAAATAAAGACTCAAACAACGATCTATGAAATAAAGAAAAACAATTTTTTTATAGAACATATTTCCCAAAGGTGAAAATATAGATTGAATGTACATTAGACATGACCTTACAAGAAAAAGAAACTAATTGTGTAATTGTCAAAGAAAGAAAAGAGAAAACAGCTTGAAATCATACATTTGTAAACGTGCTCAACTTTTCCGTTGTACGACTATTAAACTTTTTTAGAACTTAATTCAATAAAATATTCTTTTTGTTATTCATCGGAAAGCTTTTTTGCATCATTAAAAAAATATCATTTCAATAAAAAATGCACGCAAACGGTTTTAATTAGTTCTCGAACTATCTACTCATTAACACCTATTTATTTTTGTAGAATTAATCTCTAAGATTATATAATCGTTTGAAAGATTTACCTAAACTGACAGCTGTTAAACACCAACTTGATAATTGTAAACCAACAAATGTCATATAGGACATAATTCGACAATGTACCATAGATACTTCTTCTAAATTATTATTATTGGAACTGATGGTAAATTTATAAAAATTATTTAAATTCCACCCGTATAATGATATAATATCACATATACTAACAACAATTAAATATCTCATTGTAACATAACGTCTTAAATTTCTTCGACATAAAATAATTATTGTTAATAAATTTCCTAATGTTCCAATAATAACAAGTATAAGTGCATATACACTTAAAGAACGTATAACAAAACGATGTAAATTTGAATATTCGGATGAATTAGTTAGATTAAATTGATTTGGACTATATATATCTTTGTCATACATATAATCCATACTTGTTTCGTATACTAATGGAGCTAAAGATAATAAAGATAGTGTTGATCCATTCATCTTACTAACTTTCTTTTAGTAAATCGGATAATGGAAAACGTGATAGGTGTTGAAAGAAACTAAAGCTTAATTATACTGAAAAGTAAGAGAAAAGAATCAGACATATATATATATATAACGAGATGACAAACAAATGTACAAGGTAATAGAAAAAGCTTATCTTTCCTTTTCTTCATACAATTCTCTATTGAATTTGACGATGATTAATTTGAAAAACTACTTCTTATATACTTCAAAATAGAATAATAGTTTTCTTTTTTTATATATATTCTACTACTTCATAGGTTACTTTTTCTCATTATTATTATTAACTTAGAGAACATTTTTCTTCACTCAAAGAGGAAAAAAAACTCTTCATCAATTTATAATTCTTCTTCTTCTTCTCATTATCATGATTTGGTTTTCATACCATATAACTTATTTTCTTTCTTTCTTCGTAATTAATACTGTTGACACGTCTATAAATATATTCTTCCACCTGTTTTTTTCTTAACAACTATTTTTATCGTTTATGGTACTGATATTATATATAAACTCTAACAGACAACTGCAATGACACATATCATTCTAAGATTAGAAATATAATTTTTCTGTTTGTGTAAATTGTGCAAGATCTATACTCAATATTTTATAATTGTCAAGAAAGGCCTTTTAATACTCACGCCTAAATAATCTCACAATGTGAAAAAATAATATCAATAACAAATGCTACCATATCAATAATGAAAGACTGTACTGAGTAATCAAATAATGCTCTTTTTCTTCTTGTAAATATCCGTAGGTCGTATAACATCAGTTGGAAACCAATAGATTTCTCGTTCTTTTTCTCTCTAAATTGTACGTAAGTTCTTATATTGCTATCTATTATCAGACAGACTACTAACTATGTTATTATTATATTTAGTTATACAAATGTTAAAATTATTTCTCCCATATCATTATATCTAAATCAACATATATAAATACCTCGTAGATTGTTGAATATGAATAATGTTTGTTTAATAATGTTTTGTAAACTTTTATGTATATTATATTGATACCCACTGTTGTTGTCACTAATGATGATCGTATAAGAATGAATTCATATTGTTAGATATTTCTCTCCAGGCTTATGTATGTATGGAAAACAAAAGACAATCGATCGAAAATATTTACCTCTTTAATTGTCAAAATAACTTGTGATCTGAAATATTATTTAATCAATTTGTTAACAGATTTAATCGAATAGATTTTTATATTAGATAAAGAACAGATATTTAGTGTGTCATTTACCCAATAGAACAGTATGCGACTGAAGCGATCGATATTCTTCGTTTCTTTTTATACTAGACTGTCAGATTAATCAATTTGGCATCTGCTTTGGATTTGACACAGATTACTTCGCAGACGAAACATACCAGACAAAGAATTTCTATCTTGATAGTTTGCTTGAGTAAACGTTATTTCCAAGGAAAAACAATCCAGTCTTGCTGATTCAAACCGTATAAAAATATAAGCTCCTGCTGTCTTAAACAAAATGAATAACAAACAAACATTGACATAATTGGATTTATATCTAATCGTGACCTATTTTATACATCGAAATTCGATTAAAAAAACTGTCATTTAATCAACGATCACTTCAATTCATTGAGTTAATAAATTATATTCCAAATACAATGTATTCTCATTTAATGGCAATAGAGAATATTAATGATTCGATTAATCATTGAAAAAAACAAAAAGAACATTTTTTTTTGTATTTTTGTGACACCATAATAACAGTTTAGGGTAGTCTGACATAAGTAAAAATAGACGTAATTATATGATTTTCCTTACATATATATACAAATTACAAGAAAAATTATTGTCATAAATTATATCATTTACATAAATAAATCTCGTATCACATCTGTTGAAAAATGACTGTATTATTCTGAATATTCTATACGTACAATAGAACATGTCATAGAATATCTATCAATCAAAATATGAAAAGTCATATAAGTGCTGAAAGTTCTAACTATATTAAGACTAAGGTTAAATACGTAAGAATAATATTTAATAGATAGTTTTGCTTGAAAAGTTAATCTATTGGCCTTTATATTTTAACACATATTCAACAGAAGAAAATACGATCGACTTTTTTTTTATGATCGATTAACAAATTGACAGTAGAAATTGTTTGTCATTTATTACTCGTAAATAACATCTATGATATGATTTATTTACTTCAGCAGTTGTTCTATGTATAAATCAAATTCTTATTAATATTTACAAATCATTATTGAAATACATTTTGTCATTTCATATGACACTTTTAAACTATTGAACTCATAGAAAGTTTTATATTCAGTAGATCTCAAGAACGGAACATTAAAAGATATTCGTTTAATCACGAGATGAATATATCAAAATCAAACTGACAGCATTCATTTTTCGATTTTGAACAGCATGCTTAGTTCATTTACAGGAAGCGTCAGAAAAACACGATCTTGACGATGGACTTTGTTTTTTTCATATTTTGTGATTTGTGATAGAATATTCATACTTATGTATCATATTGCGGCTATCACTGTTAATTACGTCTTACTGTAAAATTCATCTAACTTTACTACAATTTTCTATAGTGGAATTGTTTTAATGAATGTTATTGAATTGCAAGGAAATAAAAATGATTAGTTTAATATTGGTTGTTAGTATCGTTAAATAATTCTTTTGTTCAAATTTGTTACCACTTCTTCACCGACATAGAAAAATGCTATTGAACATTATCTCTACTACAAATTAATATTATTTTCATTCATCAAGTGATGACTATTAACACTTTGAAAATTTAATTTTGTATTTCTTCAAACTACTTTCGCGTATAAAGTGCATTATAAAAAATCTTATAGATTTTTTAAGGGAATGGAAAAATGAACCAGTATGAATGAAATTTGAAAAAAAGCGACTTTACTTCAATATTATAAAACATTATTTGATGTTTCTATGAAGGTATATATTAATAGATCATGAATAGAAAGAATCTTTTTATTGAATTTGATTATTATCTTAATAATTTCCATGATGTAATCTATTGAAATAATTACATCATACAATCAAGTATATATCTAAAAAATAGAATCTTTTTTTTCTGTTTGAAAATGTCAGAAATCAATTTAATTTTGAAAAATAACTTTTAAATTGCATATTGTTTTTAATTTGTAATCGTAAATAAAGTAATCTTGTATATCAAGACAAAATATTATTCATATAAAATAGTTTGAAGGTATTAACTATGAATGTATGACTAAAATTTCGTTAATGTATAATCAAGAATGAGCAGAAATTTCATCATGTTTACTTTTTTTAACATGTAATTTAGCTCAATCTTTCAAGAAAAAATATATATGTTATTCATCTATACATGGAATTTTATATGTAAAAATATAAAATACAAATGACTTTGATCACTCTTAATTTTATTGCTAGAAACAGAGGACAAAGTTTATTAATTATAATAATTATATTAGTAATTAAGTTTGAATTATTGTTTATGTTAAATCAAATAAAAGTTGAAATAATATATTAGACGAGTTTATCTTAATCATTCAGATCATAAAAGAAAATAGTTTATTTTATGGACTGTACTGATTGTATAAACTTTATCAGAATCTAAATAATCATTCACACTAGATTCCAGTTAGCATACTCAATACTCACCGTCATGAATATGATCTAAACAGTAAAGTTTAGTATTTTAAATTAATTCAAATCATCTAGAACAAGACTAATCTTACCTTGATTTCGATCAATTCTTCAGGGTGTAGATCGATCTTGACATCGCGAACATCTACTTGTGCCACTATACTAATTGAATTTATCTGTAGTTAATATAGTATGAACACGATTACTTTTATTTTTTTATCTATCCAAATACTAATTGATCGATTCAATCAGACCATGCGTTGACGACATATCGGTATATATATTGCAGTTTTTTAACTTTTTCTTCATTATATGAGGCCTCTCTCAACAGTATTACAATTCAATTTCATATAAACTATTCTTCGTATTATTACAGAGAACAGTCTCGTAAAGAATTAGAAATGTATATATGTCTGAGAAGGTCATTGATACATATATGTACATATGTGTATCACTCTATCGGTCGGCTTTGTCTACTACGTTTTTATTATTTACAGAGTTGTTCTCTGTACACGCGCGAGAGTTACTAAAAAATAGAATTAATTCAAAAACAAGTGAGCAAAACCTTCTTTTATTTGTTTATAAACTATTCTTTATAATTTCTTTTTGACAAATTCAATATTATTTTTCACACCTTTAATACTAGGATGAGTTGGAGGTAGTGCACGTTGGAATATATCCAGAGCACGTTCAAAATATGATAGTGCTTTCGAGTACTCTCCCATGCTGCCATACACCAAACCGATGTTGTTGTATGAAGTAGCCAATGAAGGATGATTTGAAGGAAGAGTTTTTTCTCGAATTTCACGTGCTTTTTCGTAATATGGAAGTGCTTTTGAGTACTCTTCCATGTTGTTATACACCAAACCGATGTTGTTGTATGAAGTAGCCAAATCAGGATGAGTTGAAGGCAGAGTTTTTTGTCGAATTTCAAGTGCTTTTTCGTAATATGAAAGTGCTTTCGAGTACTCTTCCATGTTGTTATACACCAGACCGATGTTGTTGTATGAAGTAGCCAATGAAGGATGATTTGAAGGTAGAGTTTTTTCAAAGATTTCAAGTGTTTTTTCGTAAAATGAAAGTGCTTTCGAGTACTCTCCTATGTTGTTATACACAGTACCGATGTTGTTGTATGAAGTAGCAAATGAAGGATGATTTGAAGGAAGAGTTTTTTGTTTGATTTCAAGTCCTTGTTCGTAATACCAGATTGCCTTTTCATAATCACCCTGGTCCTGTTTGACACATCCCAATTGATTATAATAATGCGCTTTTTTACTCTCATCAGATGTCTGTTCGAGTAATACATTACAAAGTTCTTCAGCTTTATTAAACTGACCGATTCTAAGCAATAAGTTACCCAATCTTTGCCATCCGGTGCCACCACCAGCTTCTTCTCGTATCCGATCAGTAAGTACTCGCAGTTGTTCATCATCATCCGATGTTAATTCTAATTCAACTTGATAAAGTTGATCCTTTTTGTCCATTTGTTTAATTGCATTCACTCGAAACACGGTGTGCATTGAGAAGAGAATTTCTTCCTCTTCCTTAAAAAAACTCACCTCTCTGATGGAGGCAAATGGTGTGGATTTCAAGCAAGGATCAATGGACATTATAAAGTAAATGCCCACCTTATTTGGTTCTGTTGAAGCACGTCCAGCAAAGTCGAGGGACACTTCTTTATCTTTACTCGTGGACAAGAAGTTGTTAAATGATATAAGTCCACCTTTCGCTTTCTGAAGTTTTTCAAAGTCTGATTTCATTAAACCTTGTCCTCGATAAACTATAAAAGGTTTTCTTTCATACCTACTGACCTGCTGTTCGTACAGCTGCTTAATTTGTTGATGTACATCACGTAAAAAGAAGCCCATGTTAATGATTATATCGGCATCCATATTTCGAAGTGCTTGATTGAGCATTTTGTAGGTAAAACACTCACGTGTATACCACCATATTGCTTGTTGTGGATTGTAGTCACGTTCAAATTCATTAATCAGTTCTAATTCACTTGGATTGTCACTAAAAAGTTCGCGGCAACACACAGCCAAGTCCTTGATTGCTTTGGAATCATATTCCATATCAAGGAGAATCTCCTTGAATAGTTGTGTATACATAAAAGTTGGCTCCAACTGATTTAAGTTGTCAGTTGAAGCCATATCATTCACCGCGAGAAAACTTACGGCTATTGTGTCTTGGTCACATTGTTTTACTGCCACTTGCAATGCTTGACAGATATCTTTGATATTTGTATGGACACCTTTGATTTTTATCCAATTTTGAGTCCATCCCTCATGTCGAGATTTGTTGCCACAAAAGATGTAAATGGCATTTAACTGTGGCACACCATGAATTTCAGGAACTAAGTGTTGACCTAAGGAGCCTGATGTTATCACAAAAGCTTGTTCCTTATCAACCTTGGTGAGTGCTTGAATGCACTGATCCGATTCCGTGCATAAGGTGACATCATTGACCACGTTCTTCAAATGAGCCAGTGTATTTTGGCAGTCCTTGTCTGATTGGTCGATGCTGGCATCTACCCAGATGAGAAGGTAGTTTGTAGCCCTACGTTGTCGTGAGTGACGAACTGAAGACGCTGTTGCTCCATGAGACGATTTTACACTCGGCTTTGAAGTTTTCGGGTCCATGATACGTATATGGTGATAACTGTATGTAGTTGCAGAACTGAAGTATTAATGGTTAAGAAAAAAAAGGAACATCATTATTTATATGAGAATCAGATCTCTTTATCTCAATGTTTTTATGGCATCATTAGTTATTTCTTTTTATGTTTATTATTATTACCTATAATAAAACCCTTATCTTGTGTATCACTCAACTCATATTATACAACAAGGTGAGTAGAAAGAGAAAAAAGAATTCGTTTTTTCCAACTTTCTTCACAAATAGACGAGAATATCGTCAATAAAAAACAGATATTTACTCTCAAGTAATGCACATCAAGAGGCTCACTGCATTTTCTCATGTTTTTAAATTGCATATTTAAATTATACAAGAAAAATCAAATGATCGTGTTCTTTTCTATGAACGATCAATAGAATCTGCTTAATCTTCTACACATATTAATAGTAAAAAAGAGTAAATAATAATTAATATAAAACTCATTGTTCGATAAACTAACAATTTATCCAATATCAAAATTAGAGTGTGGGTGTAGGTCGATGTGGGTTGTATTTCTGTCTTACAACTGCACCCACATCCAAACTCACACCCATATCCACACCCACATCCCAAAGAACTTGATTTTTCTCTAAACAGATTTGTCGTCATAAGTATTATTATAATTATGCAAGTTATATTTTTCTGATTTTAGTATCAAGGATCTCTTGAAATGAATAGATAATGTCAATGCTGATTAAAATTACTCATCTATAAGTCATTGTCAATATATACATTGATTAGCAGATGAAAACAATACAATTTCCAATTAATCAACAGATTAATAAAGAATTATATTAATGTACACTTACTTATAATTATGTGAGATATTTATTTATCAATAACAATCGATTCGATGAACATATATCAAAAATATCTATCGTAATGATACTTAAGGACCCTTTTCAATTTTATAAATATTTCTGAACGATAAGATTTCAATTTTTTTCGAAACATAAAATTTGTAGATTATTAGATTGTATAATACTCGTTATTATGGAAGCTATCATTTCACCATTATTTACAGTGATGATACCCTAACAGAGACCTTTGAAAAATAAGGATAGCTTTTTCATAAACTATTCTTTTTTAATTACTGGAATATTATCATCTACCGACTGAGTTTTCAGAGTTATCTAACAGCGTATATTGCAATCTTTCCCTGAAAGAATAAGAGCAAAATACACATCCAAATATCATAAAC
>CAJNOI010001893.1:0-11861 GCA_905250115.1 Adineta steineri | reverse complement strand
AATGAATTTTGACTATGTCAATTTTCTTTTGTTCAAACGATGGTGGTGAATCTTCAGTAAGTTGAAAACGAAGTGGCCAACTTTGTTTACCACGTCGTACAGAAAACGAACCATTTGTATGATGTGGATGAACGAGAATTTTTTGATTGAATATTATTTCTTTCTCTTCGTTTTCCACATTTACACCGTTTTCGGCTTCTTCTACTACTTTGGCTACAACTTCACCAATTAATTCACCATCGATACATGCTAATTTAAAATCTGTATTATCTTTGTTAATAAAATCAACAAAACCGGTAATTGTTTCACCAATCCAAAAGATATTATCATCTTGTTCATTAAATCGACATTCAATATTCGATTCTTGAGGGTGTGGGTGTGGGTGTAGGTAAGGATACTGATGTGGAAGAAGAGTAGTCTATACCTATACATCCACTCGCTCACATCCATCCATATCCATACTCACAACCTTACCCGCACCCATCCACGCTCTGAACACTCGTTACTACAATGACGACATCGATCGTACTGAGCTTCTCGAAGAATTCTCGCTTCTGGTGGCTTCGAGGAAATAAGCCCATCAGAGTGTCCCTAATATTTCGACACTTTTTACTTGTTATGTCTTCTATCATTAATAAACTTCACATAAAATTTTTCTCGATTTTTCTCTTTCGCAGTTTTCTTTTCTGGATTACTCTTCATCACCGATCTGAATATCAAATTTTGATCGGTTTGTGTGTCTCGAACGGAACCGAATCGGACCAATCTCTGGAAGCCAGATAACAAATGAGATTTGAATTTTTGCTCAGTCTTTTCAAAGAAACTTTTTCAGCAAAAATTCGATATATCAAATTGATGCACGGTAAAAATTCATCGGTTGAAATAATATTCAAGATTTCCAAGCATAATATCTTAGAGAATACCGAAGCAAAAGAAAAAAACTTCTCTTTTAGCTGCCGTGGCTGTCTGTGTCCGCCAAAAATATAGAACAAAACTTTCATAGTCAAAAAATGACTTCATCATAACGTTCTCATTCGAAAATGAGAAATTCTTCTTCATAAAAATATTTTAATCCGATACTTCTGAGGTTTAACTTTTTAAACTTGGTTCTTCTTTCTTTGTTATTCTTTATAAGATACAACCACTCGACAACATGTTGAATATTTCTATGATACCTTTTATTCTTTTATAAGCACATATAGGATAAAAAATATGCTATAAGATTTTTAACCTTTTCAACTACACTCAGATTTCTGTGATTTCTATACTAAAAAAAGTCACATAGCTAAATACAAATCCGATAAAACAAGAAACACGTAAAAAGCCTTTTCTCTTAAAAATTTCGGTGAAATATATTTCCGTCTATTGAAAACTATTACGATAGCGCAAAAAAAGTACGTTATTAGTTCATGAAACGACAGCAGCACAAAATGAGAATTTTCTCTAACTTTAATGGGCTGTAAATAATAGAGAAGAAGTTCAAATATCTCTGAACTAATATAGTTAACCAACGACAGCTATCGATAACTCTTTATATACTAACTAGTTTTTCATTTTATGTGATTGGTTTTGTAAGATAACTATAAAATTCTAAAGTATTTCTATTAAATGTTTGATAAAAATACAATTATGAAATGTAATTTACAAATCATTTTAATATTGTTTTTTTCTAATTGATATGAATATTGTATTTTTTTTATAGAATATATTGGTTATAGTTAGTTTAGTTATGTTTCGTCGTATATTATCAATCCAATCATCATCGAAACAAATCTATACAATAATAAAAAAACTTTCTCAAAACTCACTTACCAATTCTTCTACACAAACACCACTTTTTCAATTGTATAGTAAGTATTTTACTTTTCCAACTAAACTGTTCGCAATTTAATTGAATATTTAAAAGATTTTATCATTATACTAAAAATTTTCTATAGTTGATATTCTTGAAGTATTTCATTATTGTTCAATGTGAGAAGATTATTTTTTCTGAAAGCTAAATTTTTTTAAGAACACAACTTCCTTTTTTTTCATATAACTGGAAAGTGTCAAAGGCTAGATTATGAATTCAAGTATATCTATAAATCTTTTTTTGTCATTTATTTTGATCGTTGGAAATAATAGTAAAAATAATGAAGAACTGTCAAAATTCTAAATTGAAACTTACGAGCTTTTACATAGAAAATTTGTTAATTTATTCAAAAAAAACATTTCAGATTAACATTATAAAGCAAATATGATAAATAATATTTCGTTTCCATTTTTATTTCTAGTACAACGTCATGATATTAATAATGCTTATCGTTTATTTTTGACAATAACTAATAAATCCAGTTGTATCTATGCAACTATGATTAAAGGTTGTTTATTATTTCTATCATTTGATTATTCTTCATTAACTTATCTTTAGGTCTCATTTCAAATAATATGTTAGATAAAGTACTTGATTTATTTGATGAAATGAAAATTCAACCTAGTCGCATTATTCTCATTATGTTATTTAGTGTTTGCGCTCGAATTAATAATGATCGAGCAAAACAAACTGGAAGAAAATTTCTTAATGAAATGTCAGGAGATTTTCTAAATGATAATATTCTACTTACTGCAGCAATAAATATGTTAATGAAATTTGGTGATGTTAAAAATGCTGAAGATCTTTTTCAAACAGTAAAGAAGAAGGATATTGTCACTTATAATGCTATGATGAAAGGTAAATTATGAAAATGAATTTTTAAATCTTAAAACGTTCAGTTTAGGATACACATTAAATAAAATGTGTGATAAAGCATTAGATGTATTTGAACAAATACAATTAAATCTCAGTAATGTCAGTTATACGATTATTTTCAATACATGTGCTCAACTTTCAAATGATCGTGCAAAACAAATTGGAAGAAAGCTTCTAAATGAAATACCTGAGAAATTTAACGAAAATAATTATATTCAAAATTCAGCTATAGATATGTTAATGAAATTTGGTGATGTTAAAAATGCCGAAGATCTATTTCAGATAATAAAGAAAAAAGATATTATTACTTATGGTGCTATGATGAAAGGTAAATTATGAAAATGAATTTTTAGATCTTAAAGAATTCAATTTAGGATATACGTTAAATAATATGCATGATAATGTATTAAATTTACTTGAACAAATACAAGTAAATCTCAGTAATATCAGTTACACGATTATTTTCAATGCATGCGCTCAACTTTCAAATGATCGTGCAAAACAAATTGGAAGAAAACTTCTAGATGAAATGCCTAAGAACTTTAAAGAGAATAAATATATTCAAAGTTCAGCAATCGATATGTTAATCAAATTCGGTGATGTTAAAAATGCCGAAAAGTTATTTCAGATAATAAAGAAAAAAGATATTATAACTTATAATACTATGTTGAAAGGTAAATTATTAGAATAAATTTTAGATCTTAAAAAGTTCAATTTAGGATATACATTAAATAAAATGTGTGATAAAGCATTAGATTTATTTGAACAAATACAATTAAATCTTGATGATATTAGTTATACGATTATTTTCAATGCATGTGCTCAACTTTCAAATGATCGTGCAAAACAAATTGGAAGAAGACTTCTAGGTGAAATGCCGAAGAACTTAAAAGAGAATAAATATATTCAAAATTCAGCTATAGATATGTTAATGAAATTTGGTGATATAAAAAATGCTGAAATTTTATTTAAAATGTTTGAAAAAAAGGATATTATTACTTATGGCGCTATGATGAAAGGATATAATATAAATAATGAACCATTAAAAAGTTTGGAACTTTTTGAAGAAATGAAAAAAAATGAGATAAAAATCGATAAAATTGTATCATTAATATTGATTGATACGTGTGCAAAAATTGGTATTCGTTCAATATGTGAATCAACTGTTAATCAATTTCCATCAGATTTATATAATAATCAATATATATGTAATGCATTAATTAGTATGTGGGTATATATTTATTATGAAGATTTTCTAAGCAATTAATTTTTTTTTGATTACAGGGAAAAGCTGGTCTAGTGAAAAATGCTCAACAAATATTTGAATCAGTTGATCAACCTGATGTTATTACATATAATGCAATGAGTAAATAGATTTTATTTTATTTTTAATTATCTAATTTTTTCTACTTTGTCATTGAAGTTAATGCATATGGAAAAAATCGTATGGGATTAGAAGCTGTTGATTTATATCGAAAGATGCCTAATAATTTACGAAATGAAATTTCATATATTTGTATACTGAATACATGTTCACATTCAGGTCTTCTTGACGAAGCTTATTCAATTTTCAATGAAATTTCTCATAAAACGCAACAAGTTATTACTACAATGGTATGGTTTTTTTATATTTTTTGTTTAATACAAAGATTTTCCCAGGATTTAGGTTGATTGTTTAAGTCGTCTTTTTTTATTTGATGAAGCAAAACAACTCATAGAAGACTATGAAAAGTGTAATGCACCATATTCAGTAATGTATAGTGAGTGTTTCTGTTTACAATATAAAATTATTTTTCTTAATTAGTAATTTGTTTTTAATTCTAGTGGCACTTCTATCTGGTGCACGTAATTCTCGACAATCTCATTTGTCACAAGAAATCCATAAACGAATGCAATTATTATTTCCAAATGAAAAAAATCATTTAATATCTGCTTCAGTTCTTCTTTGTAATATATCTTCATCGTTAGGAGATCATGAAGAGGCACAAGCTCTTCGATTAGATCGAATTAAAGAATTCGGAAATAAAGCTAAAGTAGGTTTATCATGGACTGAAGTTAATGGGGAAGTAGTGGTAAGAGAATTTTTTTTATAAAAAATAAACTTCTAAAGAAAATAGTTTATTAATTATTTTTAGCAATTCACAGCTCATGATCAGTCTCATCCTCGATCAAAAGAAATCTATGCTGAGGCTCAACGAATATCAACTGAGCTAATTAAATATGGGCATGTTCATGATGCAAGTTGGATTACGCGTCCATTAGGCGAACATGAAACAGCTGAATCTGTTTTATGTTCGCATAGTGAAAGGTTGGCTATAGCCTTCAATTTTATTGAAGGAAGAAAACCATCTTTCATTCAAATCACGAAGAATCTTCGTGTTTGCGGTGATTGTCGTAAGTTATTAGTTTTTCTCAATCGTTGTTAGTAACGTCTGTATATCTTTTTCTAGATCAAGCCACAAAATTAATTGCCAAAATTCGGCAAGTGGAAATTGTGGTTCGTGATGCTAGTTGCATTCATCACTTCTCGACGAATGGCACATGTTCATGTCAAGACCATTTTTAGCTTTTTTTGTTCTTTGTTTTTGAAAAAATAAATATCTTAGATGGTCTAGTCATTATCTTTTACATTAACAGATTGGCTATATACAAAAAAATTTAAGAAAGTAGCTATGTGCATCCAGATCGATATAATGAATTAATTCGTAGATATGAAGTCATAGATGGGTGTAAGTAAAAGTATAACACAGCACCAACATCCTCGCCTACACCCACACCCACACCCACCCTTGTTAATAAATAAATAAACTCAAGTTTTTATTAATCTGTATACTGTATTCATTCAGCACCTACGTCTACATATCCACACCCTCAATTGAAAGCATTGTTGAGTTGGCCTTCATAAAAATTCTTTATTGAGCGAAATTATTTGTGAGTATAATAATAATAGATTTACTGATCATCCTCATTATCGTTTGTTTCTGGTATTAAATCCATGACAATAATAGGAACTTCAAGTTTAATATTGGTAAATATTCCACGGAGATGAACTTCAAAATGAAGTTTATAATAGTTAGCAATCGAATTACCAAAATTAAATGTCACTGGAGTTGTTGATGGTATAGGTATTTGAAAGTTTCTATTAATACTCTTATGCTTCAGTGATTTAATATGATCTAAATCTTGTTTGATGATATTAAAAGCTTTTTCTCGAGAATCGCATTCAACATATTGAGTAAGAACAAGTGATACATAGCGTATCAATCTGTCTTTTGGATTAATTAAATCAACATTGAAGGAAACATTATTTCCAGCAATAACAACATTTTTCTCGAAAGTAACACGAAGACGAACACCGTTGCGACTTGTTTTTTCTGTTTTAAGTGTAGTTGAACTTAAAAGTCTTCCTGGTTGTTTCACAACAATCGGACAAGTTTTATGAATATTGAATCTGTGCCATTCAGGACGAATAAAAGAAAAACGAATATAATAATGAATTTTGACTATGTCAATTTTCTTTTGTTCAAACGATGGTGGTAAATCTTCAGTAAGTTGAAAACGAAATGGCCAACTTTGTTTGCCACGTCGTACAGAAAACGAACCTTTTGTATGATGTGGATGAACGAGAATTTTTTGATTGAATATTATTTCTTTTACTTCCTCTTCCTTTTCCACCTCATCGGATTCGGTTTCTACTCTCACTAGAGCAACAACTTCACCAATTAATTCACCATCGATACGTGCTAACTTTAAATCTGTATTATCTTTGTTAACAAAATCAACGAAACCAGTAATTGTTTCACCAATCCAAAAGATATTATCATCTTGTTCATCAAATCGACATTCAATATTCGATTCCGATGTAACAAGATTTTTGTTTAATAATATAAAAATTAAAAGAAAATATTGACAGTAGCGAGAATGATTTTTCATTGAAGCTTCGCGTGCTGTATGAGGAATATTATTCTTACAAGTGAATCAAATTGAAGAAAAGGGTAACTATGATTTTAAATAGCAAACATATAAAATATTTATCAATTGGCATTTTTCTTCTCTTTCATATCCAATAAAATCTGATTTCGTTACCTTTAGTATATGTCAAAATACAACAAATGCCATGTTGTTGATCGAACTATTTTTCGTCGAAAGATAATTATATTATTCTTATTTTGTTAAGGTGGAGTCAAAATTTCACATATCTTGTCGAATTCAAGAATGCCTTGAAACTTTAACTCATCGATATAAAAAAAAAGGAAATGATATTTATTGACATATCTAGAAGATCTTTTGCTTTTGGTTTCAAAGAAAAAATTATAATCAAAATAAACCATCTTGAAGACGCGAGTGTTACAATAAGGTCAATGTAATACCCTCGTCCACACCCTAAAGAAAGCAAATCGGAAAGTGTTGCATAGATTCCATAGAGCAGCTATGTCGAGTGTCTTTGTTTATCGCTGAGACGACGCTCTTCCAGTACAAATCGTAACTGATGGATGTAGATTAAATTATTTCTAAATCTATTAACTATTAGCCATTATGATAAACAACTAAAACTAGTTGAAGAAACAGAATCATGTTTCAAAGTAACGGATTTCTATAGTTAAACTCAATAAGCAACAAATGCTTCTTGTTTAGTTGCAAAGAAATACAGTCATATCTGATGTTAGAATCAGACCGTGTAACTAAGTACAAAAAATAACAGAAGCAAATACGATAGTACTACTGAGCATATACAAACTCACTTCAAAAAAATAGTTCTCGTACTTAAATGACTGTTCCGTACTGAAACTATTTCTATCTCTGGATACATTCTTGATGATTCAGTTGTTCAACTACAAAGTCTTGAGAAATTCTGCAAAACTAAAACGATCATACTTTGTTCAACACAGAATATATCTGAATTCAGTACTATCAAACAAAATTTTGTATTTCCCAAAACTAATCGATACCACACATGTTACTGTTCAGTATTATTGAAGAAAAACTTCTCCGATTCATTATCGTCCGACACGATCCTTTTCTTTACCATTATTGAAAAGGACGTCGCAGGGTTTTAATATTATCACAGGAAAGCTTCTATCTTTCGACATTATTCAAAGCAAACTTTCAGAGTTTTGCTACTACAACAAAAAACCATTCTTGGCGAAGCACCGCAGAACACAAACTTTCTGGAATTTTACAGTAGCTAAATACCATATCGGCTTAATTTTGTAAACGCTGCAGGCTCACAAAATACTTCATCAAAACCTCTATGTTTTGAGATCAGTCTCTTACTCATCATCAAATATTAATAATTCCATTATTACCACAATAAAGATTAAATTTGAAATCAAGCAGTTCTATTCAAAGTTTCTCTCAAAACTATAACACAAAAAAAATACTAGCATGATCATTGCCAGTGATTTAATCATGATCCAACTACATTTGATAGTACCATTCACTGTTTTCTTCTTTCCTTCAATTAATACATCGATTACATGCATTGCATCAGACCCGATCTGATTTCTATAAAGGTTTAATGTGGTGAGTGTCTAGATGAAGAAGTGGGGGTAAAGACATAGCTTAGATAAAGAGAAAATGACAGTTACTGTGTTGTGTTGTAATGCATCATCCAAATGCTGTGCTCCAACATCTCCGATGTAATTGTATGAGAGATTTAATTCAATGAGTGTCTAGATGAAAAAGTGGAGGTAAATATATGGTTTAAATAAAGAGATGATGACAGTTACTGTATTGTGTTGTAATGCATCACCCAACGAATCTGCGCCATTATCTCCGATTTGATTGTACGAGAGATCTAGTGTTATGAGTGTCTAGATGAAAACGTGGAGGTAAAGATATAGTTTAAATAAAGAGATGATGTGAGTTACTGTATTGTGTTGTAATGCATTACCCAAAGATCGTGCACCAACATCTTTGATGCAATTGCTCCTAAGCTTTAGTGTGGTGAGTGTCTAGATGAAAAGACGGAGGTAAAGACATAATTTAGATAAAGAGAAAATGAGAGATACTGTATTGTGTTGTAATACATCACCCAACGATTGTGCTCCAACATGTCCGATTTCATTGCCCGAGAGATCAAGTGTGGTGAGTGTCTAGATGAAAAGACGGAGATAAAGACTTGGTATAAAAAAAGAGAGAATGCGAATTACTGTATTGTGTTGTAATGCATCACCCAACGAATCTGCGCCATTATCTCCGATTTGATTGTCCGAGAGATCTAGTGTAGTGAGTGTCTACATCAAAAAGTAGAGGTAACGACATAGCTTAAATAAAAAGATGATGTGAGTTACTGTATTGTGTTGTAATGCATCACCCAACGATTCTGCGCCATCATCTCCGATTTGATTGTACGAGAGATCTAGTGTGGTGAGTGTCTAGATGAAAAAGTGATGGTAAAGAGATGATACAGATAAAGAAAATGGCAGTTAATGTGTTGTCTTGTAATGCATAACCCAAACATCGTGCTTCAACATCTCGGATTCCTTCGTTCGAAAGGTTTAGAGTGGAAAGGGTCTACATGAGAATATGGAAGTAAACACATGGTATAGATGAAGAGAGAGAATAGTCGGTGGATGTTTTGTCAGGTTAGAGCAATACAATGAATGCTGTCTTGATTCTGTTGTATAGCCTGTGGATACCAATACGAGTATTTATAGGATTCCAGATGTTCTATAGTTGGTGATGATGGTTTATGAAAATTGAGATTGAAAAGAAATTAAGACGGGTGAATTGGAGATGAAAACGTTTTCTCTATGAGTTGCTGTAAGTCTCAAATGTTTGTGAAACGAAAAACAATTTACTGATTAACGGAAAATAGTTTGTAAGGTACTTCTGGGAAAAATATTTGCGAAGCATGATATTATGTGCCCATATAACAATGTATGTTAGTATATAGTTTACAGCGCAGTAAAGTGTGATGCGGCGGCTGTTAATATTTTGTAGGTAATACGAAGGGTTGTTTCTGGTCAGTAGTTTGTGGATGGTTTTCTTTCATGTTCATTGATAAGACTCGATATGTATTTTGCATCAGAACTCGGGGTGATGTATCAAACTTGACCATGTTAATGCTTATGATTTATGTAAATGAGGATATATATTGTTTTCGATAGTTTCTTTCAATGCCACCATACAGTTGTGCTCATAAGGGATCATTGGTTTATAAAAGTGAAAAGTCGAACAATTTACTCGATAATGTTGTACTCATTATAAATAGAAGACGAATGCATACTAGAAGATCATATAAGAAAATAGCACTGACGAACTGTTCTCGAAATTTCGGCCTTGGGGAATTGTGCTTCAGATGAAATCTATTTTCGAACAATTAGTTTGGAAAAGATTCACTATAGAAGTAGTATTTCTTCAAGAGATATTTCACTTTGACAGTATGGTTGTAAGTGATGTGATCGGATGAGAATATGGATATTGATGTTGATATGAGCCAATCTTCTCTCGATCCACATCTACCGTCACCTGTACCCACAGGTAGTTATGCTTTTTAAGAAGTAATTGTCGGAAGTATTTCTCATAGAAATGTCAAGAACGTTGTTTACAACAAGATAAAGTAGTTTATTGATGATTAGTTTCTGTCAAAAGCTGATATTTATTATCGAAATGATATTTAAATAAGATGTGCTGAGATGCCTATAAAACGCAAATAGAAATGTTTTGTTCGTTTTTTGGTCGTTCTTATGTAAACATTATATGTTTATGACATCATGCCTAGTTTGAAACGTGGAATGTTTACATGAAATTGAATAGAAAGAAAAAAGGGATCTATTTTTCATATTGTCATAATATAAGAAATGAACTTTTGAAGAGAGAGTGATGGCTGATGAATTATTTAGGATGACAAAGAGTTTATTCACGTATGTTTTATTGAAGTCATTCTACTTGCATGAAGATTGTGGGAATGAAAGATAATTCGAGAGACTAATAAATAAGAATTAAGCTATCACGATAAAAAAAAACTTACCTGATATCTATCATAACTACCGAGAATGCTGTTGAAACGTTCACATACATTTGTCATTGAGCATATAATTGTAAAATCCGATTGGTGGTCCATAATTCGGTAGACAAGCTCTACCGGTAACGTGATAAAGCTGGCGACGGTTTGATTTGTCATTGTAGACTATTAACGAAATGCGTGCTGCGTAGCTTTATATGTTGGTTATATGATGTGCTGTTGTTTTTTCTTCCGATTAAATGAGGATAAGTTTGTTTTGTCATTGGTTTCACATAATGCTGCAATTACATATTGGAAGAAAAAAAACGAAAAAGAATGATGTCAACCACAGAACGACATAATTGCCGTAACAATTGTAAACAACGTTTTTGTTAAGATTATTTTATTGATGTAAAATGGTGTGTAATAGACATGAATGTTGTATTCTCGCTTATGATCAGTTAGAGCTGAATGGCTCTCTTTTTTATTTATTTTTGTTCAAAATCTATATTGTTATTAGATCGTAAAATTAAATATACGTTACTTTTATACGATGGCCCAGAATTCACTCTCATAAAACAGTCAGATGTGTGAATCGAGAAAAAAAATAAGATTATTATTTTTATGATTTACGAATTTTACTCTAACTGCATCTGCTGTTCGATGAATTCATCTGAAATATTGAATTTTTCTGAGATTCGATTGTTTACAGAAATTTTGAAAGAAATGTGTATTTCTTTTTTTTCGGAACAGCAACATTATAAGTAAAAGTTTTGCAGGTTTTATTCTATTAAATATATCAGAATAAATCTTCGTTTTAGTATAAAAATTTCATCTCGACTAATTTATATGATTTTAAATGCATTTCAATTTTGATCATATAGTTTTAGAAGTCGAATGAAATCAGTTCAACCAGTATCTAGTTCACTAACAATGATATTTATTATCAAAAACGTCAAAAGAATAACTGTCGAATATAATAGATCAGACACTATTGAAGTATATTTCAATCTGGGTGTAATAAACATATCTTTTGTATTTTAATACGATATAAATTATTTAATATTTTTCAAAAAAATCTTTGTAGAATTTTTGCATAAATAATCCATAGAAGATAACGGATATATTGTTTTATATTAACTGGATTAAATTGCTTTTCTAATTCACTAACAAAATGAATATAGG
>CAJNOI010001892.1:0-11894 GCA_905250115.1 Adineta steineri | reverse complement strand
TATTTGAATTATTTTATTAAAAATATTCATAAATCATAACAGAACAGAAAAAAAATAAAAAAAGCTTTTCTACAGTCTTCATATATATGAACCAATAAAAACAAAGAACGAACACAAAGATAACAGACGTTATAAGGGCCAAGTCTTTATCTCATATAAGCATGAAAAATCTTAATTAGATAATTATGCATCGATTAATGATGATATGTTGATTCTTCTTAAATATGTTAATCATGATTCTTTTCGACGAACGAAATATTTTTGTAATTGTAAAAATGAAATTTTTTTATTACAACGATGAGAATCAAGAAACTTGAATTAGAAATTTTTATGAAATAATTTTCCAATAATTATATTTATTTTTTAGAAATTGACTGAAGTTTACTTGCGTCAATTTCAATACTAAAAAAAATGATCAATTCGATTAACATGTACATTATCAATCTATGCTAATATATCGAGTTGTTGAAATAAACTACGCATTTTTAGACATGTATGTCATTTGTTTTAAAATAATTAGTTACTGTTGTTTATTCGTTTCAGTTTAGTTTTATTTTTGCATATTATTAATTTTAGATATTAACAATAAATTTTGTTCGAAAAGTACGACTCATCGAACAAGATAATGTACGCGTTAATACCGCTTGGCACGCAATGAAAGTGAAGTATTTAAAATGCGTCGAAATAATGAACACGAAGACGAAGATGACGATCTTATGGACATCTCTAATTCACTGGATCCAGTAGCTGGCGATATTGCAGATAGCGATACCGTTGTTAGTAATGATTCAGCCATTTCATCATCATCTTCATCGTTGACATCATCGTCTGATGCTGAATTATATGATGAAGCTGATTCAAATTTATTTTTATTATTTCTTATCTTGTATTTCGTGTACTTCTGAATGCTTTGTGTTCATACGGATGATTGTGAATATAAAAAGACTTGTTTTGGTGTTTATATTTTATTATGTTTTTTTTCTAAAGGTTGTAATTGTATTTGATGTTCACGTGTGTTATTGTATGTTCATGTAGATCTTAAGTTTAAATATATTAGTACAAGATTTGAAGATCTTGCAGAGGTAAAACGAAAATACTATTCATTGAAAGATCTTATGCTCAAGATTTCGAATATCTGTTACCAAGATCTTAACAAGCTATACATAAGATATTAACAACCTGTACATAAGATCTTAACAATCTGTACCTAAGATCTGGTCACAGATCTTGTGTACAAGATAATCAAATTATCTGTACCTATTTTTTCAAGATCTGTTCACTTATCTGTTCCTAAGATCTTGGCCAAGATCTTGCTTACAAGATGTTCGACTAGGGTGAGTATCACCAGTTGCCGATCTTACCCTATTCTTTCTAGGTTCTTGTTTTTCATGACACCCACCCACACACGTTTTTTCATTATTTCCTGAAAACAACCCTTATTAAACACATTTCGATATTTTTCATATTCGAATCTCTATATTCCATTTTTTTTCTAGATTGTTTCACTATCGATAAAAGTATTACATATAATGAACCAAGAAAATATTGATTCATTTATGAAATTATTGTTTACTAATCCTCTTCGTATAGGTAAAATTTAATGTCGACTTTATATCTTCTTTTTTTTTAGAACTATCATCACAAACAAAGTGTAAAATACTTGTTAATGGATATTTTTCTACTTGCAAGAATAAAATGGAATTGATGTGTCTCATATTCAACGTGGTGCAACATTAAATATGACTGTTCAAGCTTTAGTACGTGCTGCATATGGTGATATAGCATCATTCAACGATCTACAACCAGATGAATTTGATATTTTGCTAGGTAAGATATATTTAAAACGTTGATTACTTTTAATATTTGAATATTCATTGTTTTAAAGATTATTTAGTAGACGTTCATGAACTTCATCCAGCAACTATTTTTACAAATAGTCAAACAATAAAAAATTCATTACAAGTAAATGAAACACGACAACAACCAGCCAACAAATACCAGATGCTCACGATAATAATGAAATTGGAAAAAATTAAGTTTTTTTTATATTGTTTTTTTATTGTATTAAAAATTGAAACTACTTCAAAAATATGTGAAATTCAAAGTACTTTTTTGTTCTTTTACATTTCTTTTTTGTACATCGTGTGGACAGCTTATAATAAAATGAAATGAAAATGATATAGTAATAACCTAGAAAAGGCTTTTTTAATATGACCAGAAACAGACAAGAAAATCAAGAAAGATAAGAATTAGACAAGACTTCAAGAAAGGAAAACAAGCATTAGGAAAGAATCTTGTCTGAAAATCAAGAAAAATAAGAACCTGAAACGAATGCGATAAGGTCGGCGATTGGTGTAGACTGGTATTCTGCGATGTGTATCTAGAAGTGCAAGAATGAACCTACGACTACGTGAGACTTGGGTAAAATATAGCTGTTTTGGCGTTCGCTTGGATACTGTGTGGTGATATGAGATTTAAAGAAACGAAACTTTCAATACAACAGAAAAATCTTTTTTTTCCATATTTTATCGTTTATCAATGTCTCAAAATATGTTTACTGTTAGAATCACGTATCGAAAAAAAAGAAAGTAGAAAAGAAGAAAAAAAAAGCGAAGCAAACCGTTTTTGCTTCATTTTATAATGACAGTGGTGGGATTCGAACCCACGCCAGTTACGACTGGTGCCTAAAACCAGCGCCTTAGACCACTCGGCCACACTGCCTATTTTATTTTATATTTTATATTTTATGTTCAGTTTACAGACGAAGCTCGAGTACGTGCTGAAAATTAAAAACGATTTGCTGGAGAAATATTCAATCAATATTTTCGCCTTTCAAATATTGTATAAATACATAGATTAGTGAATATAGACGTCGAGAAGCAACGAGAAGAATTTAAAATAAACTTTTCTTAGAAAAATTGAGATATTGAATTTCTATTTTTTTTTAAGTAAAAACATGTTATGTAATGTAATAGTACATCAGATCTAACAATTTTACTTAAAACGGATACATTTACATCTTTATGGTGTGATGAGCATCAATGAATTAATGTTAAATCAACTATGAAACAAACAAATCTTATTGTATCTCTTAATAAAGAATTGAATCTCAGAATTTATTCAAATCCAAAGGATTCATTATAAATTCAACGTATTCTAATTTATAAAAACGTTTAGATGATATTAAAAGAAAAAGAATAATACTATTAAATGAAAATCAATGAAAATATTACACAAACATAGACAAATAAATTAATTAAATCACTCTCAAAAGAAATATTTAATAATCAAAATGAAAAAGAGTTGAGGTATAATTTATGTATGTAATGCTGCTTGTTCGTCGTAATCAAATAATTCGTAACAAAATTACATTTCTGCAATGGAAATTACTAATAATTCATTTTTATGAATTTATGACAGATATATCTGATGTATTACATAATATTTCAGATAAACCATTTACATAGGTGAACTCTTACTGCACAAAAATATCATTTATCTTCAGATAGATATATTATAAAAAATGAAAATAATAAACGTGAATGTTTGTCTTAAATAAATTATATAATTATGATATTTTCAGTTATTCCTTTTTTTCAATATCGATATTGACGATGGTTCAAAGAAAGTTTATCATATAAAACAAAGTTACATAAGACAGAAAAATAAAATAGCATGTATATTCTCATTCTTTTCAGTAACTAACTCGTTGGTAATATTTTCGTCTTTCAACGTGTACATATACTTACATGATTCGCTTGAATGCACTTAAAATAATAAGATTGATTATTTTATTCATATGTGCAAAGCAATTGATAACTACATATAGAGGAAGTAAAAGAAAGAAAAAAACGAAAAAAGCAATATATCTATACGTATATACATATACATATATATATATATATATACGTGTGTACCTATATTTTCTTCCGTTTTATAACGACCGAAGGTAGACTACCCGCTAAGTATATAATCATTCTTTCAGTAGAGAAAACTGAATCATTTTTGAACTCATAGAACAATGCAGACTGTAGATCAAAGGAAAAAATCAACATCTGTTACTGTATCAATGGAAGATCCGAGAACAAGATCACATCGGACAATGAATCCTCGAATATTCCAAAATTTTCTCCTTATATGGCTAAATGACAGTATCGGTGAAATTAACAATGTCGATTACCAAAAGTCCATCGAAAAATTACAACAAGTAGTGAATAATGTAAACACATTCACCGACATCGATGAATGTATTGATTTTGTTACCGATGCGGAATCAGAAACAGTTATTATGATTATTTCTAGCAAATTTAGCCAAAATATTGTTTCCTTAATTCAAAACATTAGTAAAGTGAATTTCATCTATATACTTTGTGATAATAAGAGTTCGCTTGAAGAATGGATAGAACAATCTACCAAAGTAAACGGCGTTTATATGGATATTACACCAATCTGTGACGCAGTCAAGAAAGCTGCTCATCAGTGCGATCAAAATGCAGTTTCCATGAGCTTTATTAAACCGACTGATGGAGTTTCGAAGCAAAATCTGGATGAACTCGATCAATCCTTCATGTACACACAGATAATAAAGGAAATATTACTTACAATTGATTTTAAACAGGAACATATTAATGAATTTCTTGCGTATTTTCGTGAACACTTCGGCAACAATAGTCCAGAATTAAAAACTGTCGATAGAATCGAAAACGAATATTATAGCCATCGACCAATCTGGTGGTATACATCTAGTTGTTTTCTTTATCCGAAGGTCAATGAAGCATTACGCACTATGAAAGTAGATCGCATTATTAAAATGGGATTTTTTATACGTGATCTTCATGAACATATCATTGCATTGCATTCGGAACAGCATGCTGGACATCACTTTCCAGAATCGTTTACTGTGTTTCGTGGGCAAGGTTTGTCTCACGAAGATTTTAACAAATTAATGAAAACGAAAGGTGGATTAATGTCATTCAATAATTTCTTATCGACAAGTTCTAATCGAGAAATATCTTATATGCTTGCTTGCAGTAATGGAGATAATCCTGATTTGATAGGTATTCTCTTTAAAATCACTACCGACCCATCGACATCGTCTGCTTCTTTCGCTAACATTCGCGACCACAGCTTTTTTGAAGAAGAAGAAGAGATTCTCTTCTCTATGCATTCTGTCTTTCGCATTGGAGATATAGAGAAAATTGATGGAAATGATCGTCTTTGGCAGGTGAATCTAGCACTAACTGATGACAACGATCCACAACTGCATGTTCTAACTGAAAGCCTACGTCAAGAAACATTTCCTCATCTGACAGGATGGTTCCGATTAGGTGGAATACTGATTAGACTAGGTCAATTCAACATGGCTAAGGACGTGTTTGAAACTATACTTAAACAGACAACTGATGATTGTGAGAAAGCAGATATTTACAGTCATCTTGGAAGGATTAAGGATAACCAAGGGGAATATGAGGAAGCGCTTGAATTTCATAAAAAATCACTTGAAATTTCTCAAAATACGCTTCCTCTAAAGGACGCTGATTTGGCTACTTCCAACAATAATATTGGTTTAGCGTATAATCATATGGGTCAATACTCGGAAGCGCTTTCATATTATAACAAAGCACTCGAAATTCTTCAAAACAAACTTCCTCATAATTTTAAGAGTTTGGCTGTTTCATACAACAACATGGCTGGAGTTTCCACCAACATGGGTGACTACTCGAAAGCACTTTCGTTTTATGAAAAAGTACTTGATATTCGACGAAACACCCTTCCACCAAATCATCCTGATTTGGCTATTTCTCATAACAATATCGGTGATTTGTATTGCAAAATGGGTGAATACTGGAACGCACTTGAGTCTCATGAAAGAGCACTTGAAATTTTGAAAAAATCGCTTACTCTAGATCATCCTGATTTAGCTACATCTTACAATAATATCGGTGCAGCTAATGCTTATTTAGGTGAATACTCAAGAGCCCTTTCGTTTTATAAAGAAGGTCTTGAAATTCTACAAAAACCTTTTGCAAATTGCTCTGATTTGGCTACTTGTTACCACAACATTGGAGATGTATATTCCAAGATGAGTGAATACTCCAAAGCGCTTTCCTATTATGACAAAGCACTCGAAATTCGACAAAAAACTCTATCACCACATCATCCTGAGTTGGCTATGTTGTATGTCAAGATCGGTTCAGTGCATTCTCAGATGCTTGAATATTCGAAGTCACTTTCGTATTATCACAAGGCTCTTGAAATTTTTCAAACTACTCTCCCTTCAAATCATCCTAATTTCGCTATTTCTTACATCAATATTGGCTTAGCCCACGACAAAATGGGTGAACCATCAACAGCACTTTCATATTATGATAGAGCTCTTCAAATTCAACAAAAAACTCTTTCTCCAAATCATCCTGATTTAGCTAATTCATACAACAACATCGGTGCAATTCATACCAATCTCGGTGAATACTCGAAAGCCCTTTCATATTATGAGAAAGCACATGAAATTCTAGAAAAAAGCCTTCCTTCAAATCATCCTAATTTGGCTATTTCTTATGGCAACATCGCCTCAACGTATAGCACGCTGAGTGAATACTCGAAAGCACTTCCGTTTCACGAAAAAGCACTTGAAATTCAAGAAAATACTCTTACTACAAATCACGAGAGTTTGGCTATTTCTAACAATAACATTGGAGACCTGTATTCCAAAATGGGCGAATACGCAAAATCACTTTCATATTATAAAAAAGCACATGAAATTCTAGAAGACACTCATCCTCCAGATCATCCAAGTTTAGCTACTTCTTATAACAACATCGGTGTAGTTTATGCCAATCTCGGTGAATACTCGAACGCACTTTCGTATTTTAACACTGCTCTTAAAATTAAACAAACAGCTATACCTCCGAATTATCTTAGTATGGCTATGTCGTACAGCAGTATTGGATCAATGTATAACAAAAAGAGTGAATACTCGAAAGCGCTTTCCAATCATGAGACAGCATTTAAACACTTTCAAGAAGCGCTTCCTCCAAATCATCCTCATTTGGGTACATCTTGCGGCAACATCGGTGAGGTGTATGACAACATTGGTGAATATTCAAAAGCACTTGAATATCATGAAAAAGAACTTAAAATTTATGAGGAAATACTTCCCCCAAATCATCCAAATTGGGCTTTTCCTTACAACAATATTGGTTTGGTCTATAATAAAATGGGTGAATACTCGAAAGCACTTCCGTTCCACGAAAAAGCAATAGAAATTCGACGAGCAACACTTCCTTCAAATCATCCTCATTTGGGTACTTCTTACAATAACATAGGTTTAGTCCATGATAACATGGGTGAATACTCGAAGGCTCTTTCATTTTATGAACGTGCTTTGGATATTCGACAACATTCACTACCTCCTGATCATCCTGATCTTCAAGATGTTCGAAAGAATATTGATAATTTAAAAAAGAAATTATAATAGATGTTTTCTTGTTTGTTCAAAAATAAAGAGTTTTAGATAAAAAAATCTATTTTTGAGTGACAGAAACCAGGTAAATGTGTGTACAGAGAAACTGTCTCTCATCGAATCTCGCATATGGAACGATATGTACTGATCTGTCAAGTTAAGGATATATACAGTAAACTGATGATTATGTATCGTGTACTACTTTACGTATGAAATCAAGAAGTGTTTTGTTGTGTCGAATAGAGGAGGGTGGGTGTGGGTTTGGGTGAGAAATAGATAGAATACTCACACTCACACCCACCCTCAAGATGCAAGCTCGAGTACATGGTGAAAAAAACGTATCGAAAATGAAAACGACTTGCTGAAGAAAAAGTCATCGTAGCTAAAGAAATGGTTCATTCTCAAAAGAGATACAACGTTTGTTATATGAACACTCTCTGCAAAATAGGAAAGAAAACTATGCATTAGATTTCAACTCATCAGCTATTTGATCCTTATCACTATTTAATATATTTTTTTAGCTATTTAAAGACTTGTCAATTATCTATGTACTACGAGTTTATTTTTTCGATGAGGTAATTAATCTCCAGCACTATTTAATAATTTTTTAGCTATTTAAAGACTTGTTAGCTATTTATTTATGATGAATGTATTTTTTTTGTCAGCTACTTAATCCCCAGCGATATTTAAAATACTTCTATAGCTATTTAATCTTCTCATTATATCCTGATGCATAGCTATTTAAATCACCAGCACTACTTAAACTTGTATAGCGCTATTTAAATCGTTGTTGACTGTAAACAAAAATTCAAAACGCATATATCTTGCTGATTTAATATAGTATACTATTATTACTTGCCTCAAATGAGTCATCCTTAAAACAGGTACTTTTCAATATATCATTCTTTTATGAACATCTTCTAGTTAGTTAAATAACTTTTGATGTATTTATATATGTATATTCATGAACAGCTATTTATTAAAAGGTACTAATTATTTTTCGAATAAGGGTTGTGAAAACGTGGACGGACAATTCGTCACACATGTAATTAATTGTAACAAGATTGATATTTGTGTAAGACAAATTTTTATTGATAGAATACCAATTAATTATAAATGATAAATAATTTTATTCATGAGAAATGTCTTTGACGTTCGACCGTATAAAGATAACCTTTATAAGCAAGCATTGATTTTTTCTTTTCGCTTAAGAGTGTTTTAATTTCACTCATTACTTTTCAGTAGATAATTGTATGAGCAAGATAAATCAAGTGACATTGTTCTGTTTTTGGAATCTTTCATATTAAATTTTTCGATTAATTGATCTTTCTCAATTTTCTCAAATCCTATTATAAAATTGGATTTGACTTTCAGAGGATAACAGAGTTTAAAGTAAAACTTTCTTAGAAAAATTAAAATATTGAATTTCTATTTTTTTTTATTTTTCTTTAAAAGTGAAAACATGTTATGTAATGTAATGGTACATCAGATCTAACAATTTTACTTAAAACTGATACATTTACATCTTTATGACGTGATGAGTAACAATGAATTAATGAGGATGAACGTCAATATTATAATCATCTCATATCCATCTTTAATAATCCACAAAGTTCTATAAGTACATGGAAAAAACAATTTACACTTGCAGATAATAATAGATTTATATTATTCAGGAACATACAAAGTCTGTTCGTGACTATATGTCATCTCCAAACTATAAGAGTTTTTAATTTTTAAAAAGAAAAACTAATCCTACCATAGAAAATTTATTAGTAAATTGTTACTATTAATGGATATTCATTAGTATAATACTCTTTCACACCGATAGTTCCTCATTATATTTTTTTTCATCATTTCATAGATGAACACAGCAACTTTGCCAGTTTCTCTCTTACAAGATTCAAATACTTCACTCGTAATTAATCAATCATGGTTTATTCCTCTCGATATTCTATTACTTACATGTCTTTTTCTAGCCATTCTCATGTCTTTATTATTTTTCTTTATTGTTTTAGCCGATAAAACATGTCACACAGTTCCTCTTATACTTGTTACTCATTCGTGTTTTGCTAGTTTTTTATTAACGATTATTTTATTCTGGGCGACAATTATTACTTTTCATAATGATCTTCAACAAATTTATTATCAAGATTTATTTTGTATTTTTCGAGGTTATATGACTTATGTAACTTTTTTTGGATTATATTATTCTTATTTTTTACAATCAATTTATAGTTATATAACAGTTATTTATCCGACTCGTTTATTTTGGCGATCAATGAAAATTCAATTTTTTCTCATTATTTTAATATGGATATTTGCTTTTATTTTTGCATGTCCCGTTATAGTTGCTAATGAAATAAAATATCTTATTGATGATCAAGTATGTCAAATGCCATTTCATCTTTCTATCGTAACAATTTATAATATAGTTTATATTTATATAATACCAATAAGTGGTATTATGTTTATTTATTTGAAATTAATTCGATATGTTAGAGAAATGAATAAACGTGTTACATTAGTAAATACATTATTACGTGCACAAAGAGAATTAAAAATGGTTTATCGAATAGTTATACTTATATCAATTTTATTAATACTTAGTGTACCTTATACAATATTTGTTTTCATGGGATTTTTTACTTTAACACCAAAATATAGTTTTCGTATTGCTCTGACATTTGCCGAGGCATCATTAGTATTTGTCATGATTGCTTTATTTAAATTTACTGAACCAGTTCGAACATCATTTATGAAAAGGTTACATCAACGATCACATGTAGTCGCACAACTATGACAGGAATAATTTCATTTTTTCTAAATATTATCAAAAATTTCTTTTTATTACATATGATGAACGATGATCTATTTATATGAAGAGTTAACTTCTAATTCAAGACTGTTAAATATAAAGTTTTCTAAATATAACGACAAGAAAATTTATTTCATGTTTCTGGTTTGAACATTCCATTTATATCGTTTAGACATGTTTTCTTTACTTCTCATATAAATGTGAAACGCGGTTATCAAAGAAAACTGCGTTCAGACGCAGTTTTCAGATGTATTCAGGCGCATTTATATTAATTGACCATACTTTTATACGTTTAAAAGATCAAACGTAGTCAAACTGGAATGTGTTTTATTCTTTGAACAAATATAGATGCGTCTGGATACATTTTGAAGTAAAGATAAAATTAAATAATTATCAAAACTTTAGTGAATTTGGATTTGTTTTGATGATTAGATGTGATTTATCAATCTTTCGATGAAATTTAGTAATTTTCATGAATACTATTCAGAAGTCCTTAGTTTTATTTTTTTATTGAATTATTTTTCTTTCTAGAGAAATTGAATATAAATTAAAAATGATCAAAAGATCTTCTATTTGAGAATATAAAATAAGTTTGATAAAACAACAAGAACATTGTCATACAAGACAGAAATAATTAATTAACCATGGTCCTCATCAATGGGCTTAGAGTCATCAATAACCTCCCAAGAAACATTATATGAACAAAAGAAAAATATTCATTTTTTTCAATGTAGTAGGTTTTCGCAATTTAGAAAAAAATAAAAAAAACTTAAAAGAAGTGGGCGATCCTCTTAAAGATATAATAACGCCTGTTGCCTCTTCAATATATCACTTGATGCTTTATCCTTTTTTAATTACATTTTTTTTTGTATTTATCAGAGAATAGATTAGAAGTGATGGAGAGAGTATTAAATTTTCAATTATCGGTATGTGAATAAATGCATCTGTTATATTTCAATTAAATTTACTTAAGATATTATATCCATATTTTAGAAATAAAAGCACACAATTTTCAACAAAATTATTTGAGTTTAGACTTAACTATGAGTAGAGTCAGGATATACTGCTATATTGATGTCACTAGTTTCAGGTAAATAATATTGATTTTTATCATTCATTTTGTTAATATTTTCATCGATTTTTTTATCTTAGCCTCACAGGTTTGCTTTCTATTCTATTTTATACATTTTTTTAATTAGTTTATCACTTTTATAGTCAAATTTAACATTCACATATGTGAGAACATTGCTCAATATAGTGAATGTTCAACAAATAGTGCTTGTGGTTGTTTCCATAGGATAGGTATCAATGATGATACAGGTGTTTGTGGTTTTCTTTGGCCAACATGTTCTCGTCTTTTACGGTGCAATTCTTCAGACAATTCATATCCTCAATCAAATACGATCTGTGTTCCACATCCTCGATGGCATAATCTTCCTCAATGTTATCCAGTGGCAATGATAAGTGAGTAGATCGATGAATGATAGATGTGTGTAACGATAAATTTGATCTATTTTAGATAAGACCAATTCTAAATGGAAGCAAAATGAGATAACTGCTGCTGAAAGAAATGAGTTTAGAAATCAAGTAAATCAACTGTTGAGGGTGTGGATG
>CAJNOI010001891.1:0-11895 GCA_905250115.1 Adineta steineri | reverse complement strand
CCTTGCCTTTTTCTTGCGCTTACAAAACATCAAAGAAATAAAAAAAAAACAACAACTATAATAAAATGAATCGATCAAATATCATATGGCACATGTCAATCGAGTTTTATATTTTAAATAATATTAAATAAACTCAACATATGTAATACAAAAACAATAACATATGATGTTGATAGGTTATTTTTTGATGTTCGAAATATTTATTTATTTTCAAAAAAAATTCAATTTCTAATAGAAAAAGAAAAGTACATAATGTTAGCAAAAAAATATGTAATGAATACTTTGTAAAGATTAGAAGTTACTATTTTACATGACTCGATTGTTGATTGATACTGACATTGTTTCCGTAATGTTTGAAGGCATGCTTTTTTTGTTCTCGTTAAGCAAAATTTCTACTTCGTATATACTGAAATTCTTTTGTTTTAATCATTGTTATTCACCGTATAACTTTTGACCTTATTTTAATTATGCAGGTGCACTTCTTTTTTATTAAATCATAATTTTGATTTGCTTCTACGTATTTTGTTAAATATTTTAAGCTAAATAAGAAAATATCTTATGTTCAATATAGGAAATTAATATATCTTAGAAGGGTATTATAGAACGTTCAGAAAAAACACTTCCATTAATACACGATTATCTAGTTTATGATAAGAATATTTAATTACTACTCTCCATGCAAACTTTAAAACCATATGAAATAAAATTCGTTAACGCACTGTTTTTATTCTCCATATCAAATTACACATAAAATCCTCTACACTATCATAAAAAAAAGAATCAGATATATATAAAAAAAAAAACGTTGAATACTAATAAAATCGTTCAATGAATTTAATCATTGTATTATTTAAGTTTTTTATCAAGTGTTGCTTTAACTTCATTAATAAATTCTTTTGTATTTAAATACATGTCTTCTTTAATACTAAAAATATAAATAGATCTTTTTTGTATTTTGTTTCTTAAATTATGTAAATCATACTTTTTAAGACCATGAATACTAGCAGCAAGATCTTTTGTCATTTTTTGAGAATCAACTGTTTCTATACATGCTTCCTCAAGTAATCGACACCAACTAGAAAAGAAATATGTTTATATAAAAAAAGAAAAGAATTATCTACCGTTGAAGTTCTTCATTTCCATCAAGTTTTCCACGATGATCAAGACCACGTGTCCATGCAAATATACTTGCAATTGGATTTGTACTAGTTGCTTTTCCCTGTAAATAAAATAAGAGTTCTTTTTTTCTTGTTTTTGAATTCTTTATTGATTAATTGAACCTTTTGATGTTCACGATAATGACGTGTTACAGTACCATGTGCAGCTTCAGCTTCAATTGTTTTACCATCTGGACAGACAAGTACAGAAGACATAAGACCAAGACTACCATAACCTAGGGAAAATTCAATAAAATAGATAAAATTCTTCGATTATTAAATACCTTGTGCAACAATGTCTGATTGTACATCACCATCATAATTTTTACATGCCCAAACAAAACCACCACTACTTTTAAGTGCTTGAGCAACCATATCTATTAAAATGAAACCTTTATAGATCAATAAAAGACAATAAAAGAGCTATACCATCAATTAATCGATGTTCATACCAAATTTTTTTGTCTTCAAATTCTTTTTTATATTGCTTTTGATAAATTTCTTCAAAAATATCTTTAAAACGACCGTCATATTTTTTAAGAATTGTATTTTTTGTTGACATATACAATGGATAATTCTACAAAAACGAAATCAAAATATTTCCTTACAAATAAAATAATTATTCATCTTTATACTTTTTCAAGTGCAAATTTAAAACATGAATGAGCAAATCCAGTTATAGATTCATCAGTATTATACATAGCTAATGTAACACCACCGGTAGTTTTAAAATTATATACTTCAACTTCTGTTTCTGGTGAACCATCAGCTGGAACATATTTAAGTGTAACACGTCCTGGATTTTTAATAACCATATCTTGACAACGATATTGATCACCAAATGCATGACGACCAATTATAATGGGTTCTTTCCAACCAGGAACTAACAATGGAATTGTTTTACATATAATGGGTTCACGAAAAACTGTACCACCCTAAATAGATCAAAGTTTATGTTTTCATATTCTTTTTTTGGTTTTTGAATTTGATTTACAAGAATATTACGAATGGTGCCATTAGGTGAAAGCCACATTTTTTTTAATTTAAATTCTACAAATTGAAATAAAAACCAACAATAGAAATCAATTTATTTTTACCTTCAACACGTTGTTCATCGGGTGTAATTGTTGCACATTTAATACCAACATTATATTGTTGAATAGCATGTGCTGCATCAACAGTTACTTGATCATCAGTAGCATCACGATTTTCAAGACCCAAATCAAAATATTTGCATTCAACATCAACATAAGGGAAGATAAGCTATAAAAAGAAATGTATAATTTATCTTCGATATAAAATAAATAAAAAAATACAAACCATTTCTTTAATCCAAGCCCAAATGATACGAGTCATTTCATCTCCATCTAATTCAACAACTGGATTAGTTACTTTAATACGTTTCTGAGATGCATTACTATTCGAATCTAGGATAAAATAATTTTATTTATAAAGATAAATATTATACTCGAAATAGTTTTATACGTGAAGGTTTAGTGTTTTCATTTGAAGACATTGTTCAAGTCGCACTTGATTTTACTAAAGAGATGAATGAATTTGTGATACGATAGTACAACACGAGATACGACTAAGAAAGAACGAAACAAACACAAAAGACAATTTAGTAATCTAAACAAGAACGAGAAAAAAGAAACGACAAAATCGAGAAAGTAAAGAAACGAAAGAGACTAAAACCCAACAGAAAAAATATGCAAGGTATATATGATTTCATATACAAAAATTAAAAAGAACAAAATTATAATAAATCAGGAGAGAATTTGTATGAAAAGATTGTCGCTAGATTATTGATAATTAAAAAGTAATTGTCTCATTTTCTCGATACAAATTATTTTTAGAGGTAAAAGTTTGACAATAATGAAAAAAGGTCTACCAATAGACAGAGAGGCTATATTACTCATCATGACATCATTCTCTTGCGAAAGAACAGGAAAAATCCAACACATTCTCGTGTATATATACTGCATGAAATAGTATCAAACGTTTTCTTTCATCATTACTACAAACTTCTTTCACTTCGTATTCTAGATGGCTAAACCTATCTTATTTTCATCATTAACTACAAAACATGATGCAGAAGATATAATACCAAAATGGCTTGGTTGTCCAAGAAAATCACAGATTATTGATGGTATACATCAGTGAATCTTTTAATTTGAAATAATTTTACATTTAAATATATATAGGAAAATTTGTTGCATTTAAAATGCCAATAGTAGATCAAAATAAAGATATTGTTCCAATACATCAGCAATGGTTATGTAAAATGTTAATTCAGAATATCAAAGATGATAATGTAAAAATTAGTTGTAGTTGAATATAAAATTATTCTTTCTTCATATATAGAAAAAGCTCGGTCTTGTCATTGACCTAAATGATACAACACCATACTATACAATTGAAACTGAATATATTAAAAAATATATACGTTATGAAAATATTCCGTGTCATGGGTAAGAATTATCTTCCACATATATCTGATGGAATATAGTTCATAGAATTCAATAGATAAGCTTCTAAAAAAAGTAAATCGAAATTTTACTTGTAATGTTGTAAAAAAATCGATTTCGAGTAATATCAAATAAGATTAGTCTATAACTCTGTTTTCTTGGATTCAATAATGAAATAAGAGAAGAGCAATCATAAACTTAATCAATGTAAATTGTATAAGAGAAACATTTTCGTAAATTCGTCTATCAATTGAATAAATAACTATCAGATTTTTTTATAAACTAAACAGAATGTCACAATTCTCTAGTCATGTCTTATTAACATATATATTTATAGCCATGATGAAATGCCAAAGGATACTCAAATTCAACGATTCATTGACATATGTCGTGATTTCAAAAATACTAATCCAAATGATATTATTGGTATACTTTATTTTTTTTATATTTGTTTCATATTCTAATTTTATAATTGCAAAGGTGTTCATTCAACATATGGTTTCAATCGAGCAGGATTTTTTATCTGTGCTTATCTTTGTCAAGAAAGTAACATGAGGCATGAAAACATGAAGAAATAGTTTAGTTTGGAAAATTAATTGTATTTTAATTTTTAAGGATCGATAAAGCTATCGATCTATTTGCGACTGCTCGATCACCAGGAATTTTTAGTCAAATCTATCTAGACAAACTTATTCAAAAGTACGGTGATGAAAGCATTAAATCAAGACGTGCACCATCTCTACCAACATGGTGTTCAAGTAAAGATTTATTTTTCCTTTTATACAGTTTTAGTATTATTTTTTTAAGTAGCTGGATTAACTAAATCAACTACAAATAAACGACCACGTGATGATACTAATTCTGAAAATGACAGAAAACGAACTCGACATGAAATATACACAGTAATATTTATATTATTTATTGAAAAATCTTATGTGTTATTTAAATCAAATTTTTTTTAGAAATCTTGTCCAAAATTTGCTGTTAAACTTGCTAATGTTATACCTATCGATTCAAAATCAACTCTAGATCGTATTCGATCAAAATGCCAAGGAATGTGCACATGGGATCGGTAATTTTGTTAAAAAAAATAGTTTTAAAAGCTAGTTTTTATTTATAGACAAAGTTTCCCAGGTTCACAACCTGTATCTATGGATTCTAACAATTATAGAATGATTTTGCAAACACCTTATAAAGTCAGTTGGAAAGCAGATGGTACTAGGTAAAATAAAAAACATATTTCTAATATTTTACCTGATATATTTCAATTATAGATATATGATGTTAATCGAAGATAAAAATAATATCTATATGATCGATCGTAATAATGATGTATTTCAAATAAAGTATCTATGGTTTCCAGAAGTCCCAGATTGTACAAATCATTTAGAGAATACACTTCTTGATGGCGTATGTTATCTAATAATATATTAAATTTATTCGAATTCTTTTCATTTTAGGAATTTGTGATTGATAAGGTTGATAACAAAGAGATTTATCGATATTTAGTTTATGATATCGTATACTATAATGTATGTACAAGAAAATTTATTAAATTAATTAAAATAAATCTTTTTTATGTAGAATGAAAATGTCAGTCAACAATCATTTACAAAACGCATGGAAAAATATCAAAATATTATTAAAGTTAGAAACGAAGCTGTAATCAAGGGTCATATTGATGACCGTTCCAAACCATTTTCAATACGTGCAAAAGATTTTTGGGATCTATCAGCAGTTTCGGAAGTAAGAAAATAGAAATGATTTTTAAGATTTCAAGTAACTAATACAATTATTATAGTTACTCGGTGATAAATTTCAATCACAACTTCTTCATGAAAGTGATGGACTTATATTTCAACCGGTTAATGATGTAAGTAGAAATCCACATTTATTTAATATGATATATGAATTATTATATAGCCTTACATATCCGGTCGATCTTGGCGAATATTAAAATGGAAAACAGATAATACAATTGATTTTCAATTGATAATTGCTAATAAAAGGTATTTATTTATTATTTTAAATATTAAACTATCTAATTTTTTTAGAAAATCACACGAAAAAGAAGCTCTTCTATATTTGAATAATATGAGAGAACCATTCAGTTCAATGCCTTATTCTTCGAAATTAGAACAATATCATAACAAAATCATTGAATGTTCCTATCAAAATAAACAATGGATGTTCTATCGACATCGTATTGATAAGACATATGCTAATGCAAAAGGTATGTTGTACTTTCAAAAATTATTTTTCCTAATTTTCTTTTTGTTTAGCTACAGCTGATGGTAAATTTCTACGATATTTAATATATTTATTTTTCATATTTATTTAGGTGTTATGAATGCAATAAAACATTCTATATCCAAAGATCTTCTATGTTCTATTATAAACGACGATATAGCATATGCAAATTATTTATTGGAATTAAGTTAATTAACTATTTTAAAAACGAATACTCTTTTCTAGTCCCTCCAATGTATAGTTTTTTGTTTTATCATTTTTTGTTTGTTAATAAAAAAAATATATGTAGAAATATAAATGTAACACTTGTATTGTTAATTTAATAGATTATAAAAGAAACGTACTATTTTGTGATATATTATTAATCTATGAAGATGTGTGTAATAATTACCGTACGTTATCAGTAGGAAAAGATGAATGGAATTATTAAAAACTACATAATCAAACGTAGAATATTTATTTCATTAGAGTATTTTATTGTTATAGTATGAATGTATAGCGCCATTTCTTTGATCTCGGAAACAATGTATATATATTTTTCTCAAGAAAATTATTTGTTTCTTTCGTTTGTTCGATAAAATATTCTTAAATGATAAACATATCATTGTATTTAATCAAAACATATTGACATTCGCTTTTTAATCTGAAAAGGTCGAATAAAAACTCATTAATCAAAACACTGATTTCTCTTTTAAATTTGAATTGTGATGATAGCAGATGTGTATCAATTTATCAACTGAGATCACGTCGCTTTCGTTCTCACTTTCTCTTTCCGCTTCTGTGTCAATGATATCTGTTTCCTTGTTTTTTGTACGACAAATGATAGAACAGAACAAGTAACGTGTGCGTGTTGTTTACATATGTTTAAAACGTGTACATATATAATGAACAATCCAGATCGTAGATAAAAAGCAAAAACACAAAATGAAAAAAAAAAAAACAAAATTTTTAATCTTGAAGTTCTTGTTTAATTGTTGTTTCGATTAATTTTGATTTTGTATTTGGTAGATTATGATCTTTTTTCCATTTCATACGTCGATTTTGAAACCAAATCTATAATAATCAAGAAAAGTTTAAAAAAAACAAGAAATAATGAAATTTACTTTAACTTGTCGTTCAGTTAACATTAATGTTCGTGCTATTTCAATTCGTCGTCGACGATTTAAATATTTTTTAAAATGAAATTCTTTTTCAAGTTCAAGAATTTGACTACGTGTATATGCTGTTCGAATACGTTTATATGTTTCAGTACCATCAGTATTTTGAACGAGATTTTTAACATGTAATTTTTTCATCCATGGATAAATAATATTCGAAGAAATTGTTTCACTATTAGATTTTGTTAATCTTAATGAGAAAAAATTAATGTTTAATAATTAAACTAAGTTATCCTACTCAGAAATACTATTTGCATGAGTTGAAGGACCTGTTGGAGGAGTAGTAGTAGTAGTATGCTGTGTGAATGATGGATAAGTATTATAATGTGTTGAACAGGTATTAGCTGTTGCTGATGGATAACAATTCGATGGAGTATAATAATCATAATACGAGGATGAAGATGGTGGCGGTGGTGGTGGCGGACAAGACGATATATTATAACAAGTTGTTGAATGATTTTGGGAAGGATATAATGGAAAAGTATCAGATGTTGATGTTAACGGCCATTCATGATTATAATGATACGGATTTTGATAGGATAAATCCATTTTTATACTAGACTAAATATAGTAAAAATATTGTTTCTTCAAAATGATTGTCAATGTTATCGATTAGATACTCATATTGATAAATAATCAATTTTATCTACTATCAGTGGATATTTTTCTACTCGATAATATATTTCTTAGTAGTTTCTCAAAAAAACCTTTGTATTTTATTTGAAGAAAAAAATCTGATTTTTATACTATATGAAAAATTACTTGTGTAAATGACACTCAATCTTCTCACCATAATCATTCTTACATAGATATTCAGTAACTTTGATTATCATTCAAATGATCATTTATTCTGTCTGTTGTATAGAAGTTATTCTCTCATTCTACAATACTAATTTCGCATCGTTCTACGATTGGCTTTTTCCTTTTCTTGTATCTCATATAAGTGATATATTTATTTCTATCATATAAATATTAACAACCAATCCGTTTCAATGATGAGACTATAGATCATACATATATCGTCTTCTTCTCTGTTCGTTCGTTCGTTTTCAAGATAGAATATCAAGTAAAAAGAAGTCGGTAGAAATAGCAGACGAGTTAGATATATCATTTTTTTTCCTATCATGTATATATTGTAAAAGGCGGCAAATATCAATCAAAAAGAACTTAATAATTTTGTCCAAATCTTAATTAGTTAGCTTGTAATAATAGCTTATTGACAATTGATGAAAAGACAAACAACATATATATATATATATATAATATGATTGTAAATAAGAACGTTTATGTATTCAATTTAATTTAAAAATATTCTTTATTGATTGAAAATGTGTTGAGTAATAATGAGATTGAGAGGCTTTGATTGTCTGGCTGAATGAGTAGTAGTAGTAGTAGTGCTCATATGTTGTCTCATTCTCACTTCAACGCAACAATACGGTGATGATGATGATGAAGAATGGTGTTATTTAATCTTATCCTGTTCTAATCTATGGAGTGTATATGAATAAAGAGAACGTTTAGTGAAAATGTCACACAATACAATAGGTATGTACGTTGTTGTTTGTTCAATGAAGATGTTTGGCCACACATAAACATAATCACCCTTACATAAACGATATAATCAAGCTCATAAAACAAGGATATAACGAAAGATAAAGTTCAATGTATGAATGATGGTACGTTTCTTGCTTCCATAAAATTCGTTCGTAATATATATGAATATTTTCTTTTTCTAGATCTTCCGATGTTTTATTATTATTATTTTCTTTTTACAAATCATATTTTCAATACCAGTGATAAAGAAAAAACCAAATCATGAATCTGGTATTTTTGAAAATAACATAAAAAACAAAATTTTCTTTTTTTTCGCTCATAGAATTATCTGTTTCTGATGATGATAAGCATTGTTATGCATGTAAAGATTCAGATGATGGATGTGTTACACCATGTCATTGGACACAACGTTGTTATATCAAAGCAAAACATGCGAATGCAACTAGTTTGCTTTTTATTCTAAAACTTTTGCATTGTTTATAATTCTTATTTATAGTTCATGAACGACAATGTACAACAGAACGTTGGGCACGAGAATTACTTATTGATGGATGTATAACATATATGAAAACTTATTGGTGTATGTGTTCATCAGATATGTGTAATGGAGGTGATCTTGATTCAATAAGAGGTTATTAATTATATAAATATTTTCTTTTTCGTCATTAAAAACAAAACCTTTTTTTTGCTTAGGATATGAAGATTGTTTAAAAAATCCATGTCAAGATGGAACAATATGTCTTGATACAAAAGAAGGTTTTACTTGTATTTGTGCACCTTGGCAAGAAGATTGTACAAGATGTTGGTTTTAGAAAAAAAAAAAAATTTGATTTTGAATGATTTTTTTTTCTTTCGAAATATTTATTAGCTTATCAAGTTGGATGTAGTTGTAAAAACGGTGGTCGATGTGTGATGAATTATGGTTCATATGGATGTGAATGTCCATATGGTTACACGGGAATTAATTGCGAAACATGTATGATATATATTTTGTTTTATTATGTAGAATATTGATATGATTATCAAGTTTTTAGTAACTGGTTTGGTTCCGGAAGAACTTCTTCCATTATTATTGAAAGAAGCAGCAGTTGAAAATGGTGAAGAAGGTATGTATACGATCTTATCAAATGTGAATAAGAGAGATTATTTTCTAGAATCTGAATCTTCTCCATGTGCTGGAGAACCATGTGGACTTGAAGGTGTTTGTATTCCAATGCCAGAAGATAAATATGTATGCTTATGTCAAAATCGTGTTATTGCTGCGAAAAGTTGTAACGAAGGTAATAAAATTAAGTTCTTATTTTAAAATAATTCCATTAAAATGTTTTTAGCACGAATGGATCCATGTGCACCACATAATCCTTGTCGAAATGGTCGTTGTATTTCAAATGAACGTGGTGGTTTTCAATGTAAATGCCGAACAGGATGGTCAGGTCGTCGATGTGATCAAGGCACGTGAGATATATGACAAAAAAGATATAACAATTCTCTTTTAAAAATTTGCTTGTTATAAAGCTAATTACCATCAACTAAAAGATCTTTGTCTAATAGAAGAAAATATTTATTCTAATATACTCATTTTTATCGAATAGTTATTTTTAGTGAGCAGTTATTGTGCCAAATATAATCCATGTGTAAGTATTACACTATTTTTTGTATAAACCTTATTTTCTAATTATAAATTTAAGTTAAATAATGGAACATGTCATGATGATGGAGATTCCTATCGTTGTCAATGTTCAGATAATTTCATGGGTCATCGATGTGAAAGAAGTATTCAAATTTTTTAAAATCCTTTTCATTGAATATAAATAATTTTCTTCGTACGTATTTTAATTAGCGGAAAAAAGTTGTTCATCACCTCAATGTTTCAACGGTGGTGTTTGTGTTAATACAGCTACATCATTTAAATGTATTTGTCCAATTGATTATGAAGGACAACGATGTGATATGAGTAAACTATTTTTACATAAATAAATAACATATTTATATTTTATGCTATTTTATTTAGAATGGAATGATTGTGCTAGTCATTCATGTCAACATGGTTCAACATGTGTTGATGGTATTGCATCATATACATGTCAATGTTCAAAAGGTTTTACTGGAAAATATTGTGAAATTAGTAAGATATTCTTATTAAAATAATCTGAATGAATTAAAATTCTAATTGAAAGATATTGATGATTGTCGAATGGATTCATGTATGAATAATGGTACATGTATAGATCTTGTCCATGATTATCGTTGTCAATGTTTACGTGGGTTTACAGGACGTATGTGTCAGTATGATTTACGTAAATGTAATGAAAGTCTTTGTCGAAATTTTGGTACATGTTATTTGGGTTTTGATGGTTTTGCTCAATGTAATTGTAATCAAATTTATACTGGAGTTTTTTGTGAAGCTCGTAAGAGAAAAACAAAACAAGGAACAATTAGTTTGACTTTATTTTTATATTTTTAGGTGTTCATCCTTGTTTCCCGAATCCATGTACAAACGGGGGAACATGTGTAGCCAGAGGAAATAAAGTTGCATGTTTATGTCGAAATAAATTTACTGGAAATCAATGTGAAAAACGTGTTGATGTTTAATAATGTTCATTTGTCATTTTCCTTTTTTCTTCTTTGAATAAATTATATATAAAAAGAATTTTTTGTTTTTTTGGCATATTACAATAGCAGGGTTTGCCCGTAATGAAGAGCGATAAAAAACTTTCTTTTATTTTTGCGGTTTAAAGGCTATGCTGCTTTTTATTGATGTTTTACGGAATAAAAGAATAATAGGAAATTTTACTTTATTGAAGTTTTTTTTGTTTCGGAAAAGAAACGCCATTTTCCTCAATCGATTCTTATGCTAAATAAAACACGGATATAAGAAAATGTGTCATTAGATAAAAAATTCTGTAAATTTAATCATGTAGACAATCATTTAATCGACAATAAAAAAGAAACGATGCATTTAGTAGCATCTTAAAATAGGCATGCACATCAAAATTTGATCATCGAATTATTCGTGACATTTTGCCGTTATAACACTTAATTAAATTAAAAAAGAAATTTCTTTTTGTAAAAGTACGATACATTACCTCTCTCAATTAAAAATAATCATGTATTAAAGAATATAAGTAATACAGATTTTAAATCATAAATAATATGAGAATAATTGAAAGATTATATACAATAGAATACTTTCAGATTGATTTTTATCTCTAAATAATGTAATTTTTTTGTTATATTTATAACCTTATAAATTTATTGTAAATATTTAATGAGTTAAAATTGCATATTATCATGACATGTAAAACAATG
>CAJNOI010001890.1:0-11898 GCA_905250115.1 Adineta steineri | reverse complement strand
CCTTGCCTTTTTCTTGCGCTTACAAAACATCAAAGAAATAAAAAAAAAAACAACAACTATAATAAAATGAATCGATCAAATATCATATGGCACATGTCAATCGAGTTTTATATTTTAAATAATATTAAATAAACTCAACATATGTAATACAAAAACAATAACATATGATGTTGATAGGTTATTTTTTGATGTTCGAAATATTTATTTATTTTCAAGAAAAATTCAATTTCTAATAGAAAAAGAAAAGTACATAATGTTAGCAAAAAAATATGTAATGAATACTTTGTAAAGATTAGAAGTTACTATTTTACATGACTCGATTGTTGATTGATACTGACATTGTTTCCGTAATGTTTGAAGGCATGCTTTTTTTGTTCTCGCTAAGCAAAATTTCTACTTCGTATATACTGAAATTATTTTGTTTTAATCATTGTTATTCACCGTATAACTTTTGACCTTATTTTAATTATGCAGGTGCACTTCTTTTTTATTAAATCATAATTTTGATTTGCTTCTACGCATTTTGTTGAATATTTTAAGCTAAATAAGAAAATATCTTATGTTCAATATAGGAAATTAATATGTCTAAGAAGGGTATTATAGAACGTTCAGGAAAAACACTTTCATTAATACTCGATTATCTAGTTTATGATAAGGATATTTAATTACTACTCTCCATGCAAACTTTAAAACCATATGAAATAAAATTCGTTAACGCACTGTTTTTATTCTCCATATCAAATTACACATAAAATCCTCTACACTATCATAAAAAAAAGAATCAGATATATATAAAAAAAAAAACGTTGAATACTAATAAAATCGTTCAATGAATTTAATCATTGTATTATTTAAGTTTTTTATCAAGTGTTGCTTTAACTTCATTAATAAATTCTTTTGTATTTAAATACATGTCTTCTTTAATACTAAAAATATAAATAGATCTTTTTTGTATTTTGTTTCTTAAATTATGTAAATCATACTTTTTAAGACCATGAATACTAGCAGCAAGATCTTTTGTCATTTTTTGAGAATCAACTGTTTCTATACATGCTTCCTCAAGTAATCGACACCAACTAGAAAAGAAATATGTTTATATAAAAAAAGAAAAGAATTATCTACCGTTGAAGTTCTTCATTTCCATCAAGTTTTCCACGATGATCAAGACCACGTGTCCATGCAAATATACTTGCAATTGGATTTGTACTAGTTGCTTTTCCCTGTAAATAAAATAAGAGTTCTTTTTTTCTTGTTTTTGAATTCTTTATTGATTAATTGAACCTTTTGATGTTCACGATAATGACGTGTTACAGTACCATGTGCAGCTTCAGCTTCAATTGTTTTACCATCTGGACAGACAAGTACAGAAGACATAAGACCAAGACTACCATAACCTAGGGAAAATTCAATAAAATAGATAAAATTCTTCGATTATTAAATACCTTGTGCAACAATGTCTGATTGTACATCACCATCATAATTTTTACATGCCCAAACAAAACCACCACTACTTTTAAGTGCTTGAGCAACCATATCTATTAAAATGAAACCTTTATAGATCAATAAAAGACAATAAAAGAGCTATACCATCAATTAATCGATGTTCATACCAAATTTTTTTGTCTTCAAATTCTTTTTTATATTGCTTTTGATAAATTTCTTCAAAAATATCTTTAAAACGACCGTCATATTTTTTAAGAATTGTATTTTTTGTTGACATATACAATGGATAATTCTACAAAAACGAAATCAAAATATTTCCTTACAAATAAAATAATTATTCATCTTTATACTTTTTCAAGTGCAAATTTAAAACATGAATGAGCAAATCCAGTTATAGATTCATCAGTATTATACATAGCTAATGTAACACCACCGGTAGTTTTAAAATTATATACTTCAACTTCTGTTTCTGGTGAACCATCAGCTGGAACATATTTAAGTGTAACACGTCCTGGATTTTTAATAACCATATCTTGACAACGATATTGATCACCAAATGCATGACGACCAATTATAATGGGTTCTTTCCAACCAGGAACTAACAATGGAATTGTTTTACATATAATGGGTTCACGAAAAACTGTACCACCCTAAATAGATCAAAGTTTATGTTTTCATATTCTTTTTTTGGTTTTTGAATTTGATTTACAAGAATATTACGAATGGTGCCATTAGGTGAAAGCCACATTTTTTTTAATTTAAATTCTACAAATTGAAATAAAAACCAACAATAGAAATCAATTTATTTTTACCTTCAACACGTTGTTCATCGGGTGTAATTGTTGCACATTTAATACCAACATTATATTGTTGAATAGCATGTGCTGCATCAACAGTTACTTGATCATCAGTAGCATCACGATTTTCAAGACCCAAATCAAAATATTTGCATTCAACATCAACATAAGGGAAGATAAGCTATAAAAAGAAATGTATAATTTATCTTCGATATAAAATAAATAAAAAAATACAAACCATTTCTTTAATCCAAGCCCAAATGATACGAGTCATTTCATCTCCATCTAATTCAACAACTGGATTAGTTACTTTAATACGTTTCTGAGATGCATTACTATTCGAATCTAGGATAAAATAATTTTATTTATAAAGATAAATATTATACTCGAAATAGTTTTATACGTGAAGGTTTAGTGTTTTCATTTGAAGACATTGTTCAAGTCGCACTTGATTTTACTAAAGAGATGAATGAATTTGTGATACGATAGTACAACACGAGATACGACTAAGAAAGAACGAAACAAACACAAAAGACAATTTAGTAATCTAAACAAGAACGAGAAAAAAGAAACGACAAAATCGAGAAAGTAAAGAAACGAAAGAGACTAAAACCCAACAGAAAAAATATGCAAGGTATATATGATTTCATATACAAAAATTAAAAAGAACAAAATTATAATAAATCAGGAGAGAATTTGTATGAAAAGATTGTCGCTAGATTATTGATAATTAAAAAGTAATTGTCTCATTTTCTCGATACAAATTATTTTTAGAGGTAAAAGTTTGACAATAATGAAAAAAGGTCTACCAATAGACAGAGAGGCTATATTACTCATCATGACATCATTCTCTTGCGAAAGAACAGGAAAAATCCAACACATTCTCGTGTATATATACTGCATGAAATAGTATCAAACGTTTTCTTTCATCATTACTACAAACTTCTTTCACTTCGTATTCTAGATGGCTAAACCTATCTTATTTTCATCATTAACTACAAAACATGATGCAGAAGATATAATACCAAAATGGCTTGGTTGTCCAAGAAAATCACAGATTATTGATGGTATACATCAGTGAATCTTTTAATTTGAAATAATTTTACATTTAAATATATATAGGAAAATTTGTTGCATTTAAAATGCCAATAGTAGATCAAAATAAAGATATTGTTCCAATACATCAGCAATGGTTATGTAAAATGTTAATTCAGAATATCAAAGATGATAATGTAAAAATTAGTTGTAGTTGAATATAAAATTATTCTTTCTTCATATATAGAAAAAGCTCGGTCTTGTCATTGACCTAAATGATACAACACCATACTATACAATTGAAACTGAATATATTAAAAAATATATACGTTATGAAAATATTCCGTGTCATGGGTAAGAATTATCTTCCACATATATCTGATGGAATATAGTTCATAGAATTCAATAGATAAGCTTCTAAAAAAAGTAAATCGAAATTTTACTTGTAATGTTGTAAAAAAATCGATTTCGAGTAATATCAAATAAGATTAGTCTATAACTCTGTTTTCTTGGATTCAATAATGAAATAAGAGAAGAGCAATCATAAACTTAATCAATGTAAATTGTATAAGAGAAACATTTTCGTAAATTCGTCTATCAATTGAATAAATAACTATCAGATTTTTTTATAAACTAAACAGAATGTCACAATTCTCTAGTCATGTCTTATTAACATATATATTTATAGCCATGATGAAATGCCAAAGGATACTCAAATTCAACGATTCATTGACATATGTCGTGATTTCAAAAATACTAATCCAAATGATATTATTGGTATACTTTATTTTTTTTATATTTGTTTCATATTCTAATTTTATAATTGCAAAGGTGTTCATTCAACATATGGTTTCAATCGAGCAGGATTTTTTATCTGTGCTTATCTTTGTCAAGAAAGTAACATGAGGCATGAAAACATGAAGAAATAGTTTAGTTTGGAAAATTAATTATATTTTAATTTTTAAGGATCGATAAAGCTATCGATCTATTTGCGACTGCTCGATCACCAGGAATTTTTAGTCAAATCTATCTAGACAAACTTATTCAAAAGTACGGTGATGAAAGCATTAAATCAAGACGTGCACCATCTCTACCAACATGGTGTTCAAGTAAAGATTTATTTTTCCTTTTATACAGTTTTAGTATTATTTTTTTAAGTAGCTGGATTAACTAAATCAACTACAAATAAACGACCACGTGATGATACGAACTCTGAAAATGACAGAAAACGAACTCGACATGAAATATACACAGTAATATTTATATTATTTATTGAAAAATCTTATGTGTTATTTAAATCAAATTTTTTTTAGAAATCTTGTCCAAAATTTGCTGTTAAACTTGCTAATGTTCTACCTATCGATTCAAAATCAACTCTAGATCGTATTCGATCAAAATGCCAAGGAATGTGCAAATGGGATCGGTAATTTTGTTAAAAAAAATAGTTTTAAAAGCTAGTTTTTATTTATAGACAAAGTTTCCCAGGTTCACAACCTGTATCTATGGATTCTAACAATTATAGAATGATTTTGCAAACACCTTATAAAGTCAGTTGGAAAGCAGATGGTACTAGGTAAAATAAAAAACATATTTCTAATATTTTACCTGATCTATTTCAATTATAGATATATGATGTTAATCGAAGATAAAAATAATATCTATATGATCGATCGTAATAATGATGTATTTCAAATAAAGTATCTATGGTTTCCAGAAGTCCCAGATTGTACAAATCATTTAGAGAATACACTTCTTGATGGCGTATGTTATCTAATAATATATTAAATTTATTCGAATTCTTTTCATTTTAGGAATTTGTGATTGATAAGGTTGATAACAAAGAGATTTATCGATATTTAGTTTATGATATCGTATACTATAATGTATGTACAAGAAAATTTATTAAATTAATTAAAATAAATCTTTTTTATGTAGAATGAAAATGTCAGTCAACAATCATTTACAAAACGCATGGAAAAATATCAAAATATTATTAAAGTTAGAAACGAAGCTGTAATCAAGGGTCATATTGATGACCGTTCCAAACCATTTTCAATACGTGCAAAAGATTTTTGGGATCTATCAGCAGTTTCGGAAGTAAGAAAATAGAAATGATTTTTAAGATTTCAAGTAACTAATACAATTATTATAGTTACTCGGTGATAAATTTCAATCACAACTTCTTCATGAAAGTGATGGACTTATATTTCAACCGGTTAATGATGTAAGTAGAAATCCACATTTATTTAATATGATATATGAATTATTATATAGCCTTACATATCCGGTCGATCTTGGCGAATATTAAAATGGAAAACAGATAATACAATTGATTTTCAATTGATAATTGCTAATAAAAGGTATTTATTTATTATTTTAAATATTAAACTATCTAATTTTTTTAGAAAATCACACGAAAAAGAAGCTCTTCTATATTTGAATAATATGAGAGAGTCATACAGCTCAATGCCTTACTCATCGAAATTAGACCAATATCATAACAAAATCATTGAATGTTCCTATCAAAATAAACAATGGATGTTCTATCGACATCGCAGCGATAAGACATATGCTAATGCAAAAGGTATGTCGTACTTCGAAAACTTATTTTTCCAAATTATCATTATTTTCTTTTTATTTAGCTACAGCTGATGGTAAATTTCTACGATATTTAATATATTTATTTTTCATATTTATTTAGGTGTTATGAATGCAATAAAACATTCTATATCCAAAGATCTTCTATGTTCTATTATAAACGACGATATAGCATATGCAAATTATTTATTGGAATTAAGTTAATTAACTATTTTAAAAACGAATACTCTTTTCTAGTCCCTCCAATGTATAGTTTTTTGTTTTATTATTTTTTGTTTGTTAATAAAAAAAAATATATGTAGAAATATAAATGTAACACTTGTATTGTTAATTTAATAGATTATAAAAGAAACGTACTATTTTGTGATATATTATTAATCTATGAAGATGTGTGTAATAATTACCGTACGTTATCAGTAGGAAAAGATGAATTGAATTATTAAAAACTACATAATCAAACGTAGAATATTTATTTCACTAGAGTATTTTATTGTTATAGTATGAATGTATAGCGCCATTTCTTTGATCTCGGAAACAATGTATATATATTTTTCTCAAGAAAATAATTTGTTCTTTCGTTTGTTCGATAAAATATTCTTAAATGATAAACATATCATTGTATTTAATCAAAACATATTGACATTCGCTTTTTAATCTGAAAAGGTCGAATAAAAACTCATTAATCAAAACACTGATTTCTCTTTTAAATTTGAATTGTGATGATAGCAGATGTGTATCAATTTATCAACTGAGATCACGTCGCTTTCGTTCTCACTTTCTCTTTCCGCTTCTGTGTCAATGATATCTGTTTCCTTGTGTTTTTGTACGACAAATGATAGAACAGAACAAGTAACGTGTGCGTGTTGTTTACATATGTTTAAAACGTGTACATATATAATGAACAATCCAGATCGTAGATAAAAAGCAAAAACACAAAATGAAAAAAAAAACAAAATTTTTAATCTTGAAGTTCTTGTTTAATTGTTGTTTCGATTAATTTTGATTTTGTATTTGGTAGATTATGATCTTTTTTCCATTTCATACGTCGATTTTGAAACCAAATCTATAATAATCAAGAAAAGTTTAAAAAAAACAAGAAATGATGAAATTTACTTTAACTTGTCGTTCAGTTAACATTAATGTTCGTGCTATTTCAATTCGTCGTCGACGATTTAAATATTTTTTAAAATGAAATTCTTTTTCAAGTTCAAGAATTTGACTACGTGTATATGCTGTTCGAATACGTTTATATGTTTCAGTACCATCAGTATTTTGAACGAGATTTTTAACATGTAATTTTTTCATCCATGGATAAATAATATTCGAAGAAATTGTTTCACTATTAGATTTTGTTAATCTTAATGAGAAAAAATTAATGTTTAATAATTAAACTAAGTTATCCTACTCAGAAATACTATTTGCATGAGTTGAAGGATCTGTTGGAGGAGTAGTAGTAGTATGCTGTGTGAATGATGGATAAGTATTATAATGTGTTGAACAGGTATTAGCTGTTGCTGATGGATAACAATTCGATGGAGTATAATAATCATAATACGAGGATGAAGATGGTGGCGGTGGTGGTGGTGGACAAGACGATATATTATAACAAGTTGTTGAATGATTTTGGGAGGGATATAATGGAAAAGTATCAGATGTTGATGGTAATGGCCATTCATGATTATAATGATACGAATTTTGATATGATAAATCCATTTTTATACTAGACTAAATATAGTAAAAATATTGTTTCTTCAAAATGATTGTCAATGTTATCGATTAGATACTCATATTGATAAATAATCAATTTTATCTACTATCAGTGGATATTTTTCTACTCGATAATATATTTCTTAGTAGTTTCTCAAAAAAATCTTTGTATTTTATTTGAAGAAAAAAATCTGATTTTTATACTATATGAAAAATTACTTGTGTAAATGACACTCAATCTTCTCACCATAATCATTCTTACATAGATATTCAGTAACTTTGATTATCATTCAAATGATCATTTATTCTGTCTGTTGTATAGAAGTTATTCTCTCATTCTACAATACTAATTTCGCATCGTTCTACGATTGGCTTTTTCCTTTTCTTGTATCTCATATAAGTGATATATTTATTTCTATCATATAAATATTAACAACCAATCCGTTTCAATGATGAGACTATAGATCATACATATATCTTCTTCTCTGTTCGTTCGTTCGTTTTCAAGATAGAGTATCAAGCAGAAAGAAGTCGGTAGAAATAGCAGACGAGTTAGATATATCATTTTTTTCCCTATCATGTATATATTGTAAAAGGCGGCAAATATCAATCAAAAAGAACTTAATAATTTTGTCCAAATCTTAATTAGTTAGCTTGTAATAATAGCTTATTGACAATTGATGAAAAGACAAACAACATATATATATATATAATATGATTGTAAATAAGAACGTTTATGTATTCAATTTAATTTAAAAATATTCTTTATTGATTGAAAATGTGTTGAGTAATAATGAGATTGAGAGGCTTTGATTGTCTGGCTGAATGAGTAGTAGTAGTAGTAGTAGTGCTCATATGTTGTCTCATTCTCACTTCAACGCAACAATACGGTGATGATGATGATGAAGAATGGTGTTATTTAATCTTATCCTGTTCTAATCTATGGAGTGTATATGAATAAAGAGAACGTTTAGTGAAAATGTCACACAATACAATAGGTATGTACGTTGTTGTTTGTTCAATGAAGATGTTTGGCCACACATAAACATAATCACCCTTACATAAACGATATAATCAAGCTCATAAAACAAGGATATAACGAAAGATAAAGTTCAATGTATGAATGATGGTACGTTTCTTGCTTCCATAAAATTCTTTCGTAATATATATGAATATTTTCTTTTTCTAGATCTTCCGATGTTTTATTATTATTATTTTCTTTTTACAAATCATATTTTCAATACCAGTGATAAAGAAAAAACCAAATCATGAATCTGGTATTTTTGAAAATAACATAAAAAACAAAATTTTCTTTTTTTTCGCTCATAGAATTATCTGTTTCTGATGATGATAAGCATTGTTATGCATGTAAAGATTCAGATGATGAATGTGTTACACCATGTCATTGGACACAACGTTGTTATATCAAAGCAAAACATGCGAATGCAACCAGTTTGTTTTTTATGGAATTTTTCCATTGTTTATAATTCTTAATTATAGTTCATGAACGACAATGTACAACAGAACGTTGGGCACGAGAATTACTTATTGATGGATGTATAACATATATGAAAACTTATTGGTGTATGTGTTCATCAGATATGTGTAATGGAGGTGATCTTGATTCAATACGAGGTTATTAGTTGTATAAATATTTTCTCTTTCTTCATTAAAAACAAAACCTTTTTTTTGCTTAGGATATGAAGATTGTTTAAAAAATCCATGTCAAGATGGAACAATATGTCTTGATACAAAAGAAGGTTTTACTTGTATTTGTGCACCTTGGCAAGAAGATTGTACAAGATGTTGGTTTTCGAAAAAAAAAAGAATAATTTAATTTTGAATGATTTTTTTTTCTTTCGAAATATTTATTAGCTTATCAAGTTGGATGTAGTTGTAAAAATGGTGGACGATGCGTGATGAATTATGGTTCATATGGATGTGAATGTCCATATGGTTACACGGGAATTAATTGCGAAACATGTATGATATCTATTTTGTTTTATTATGTAGAATATTGATATGATTATCAAGTTTTTAGTAACTGGTTTGGTTCCGGAAGAACTTCTTCCATTATTATTGAAAGAAGCAGCAGTTGAAAATGGCGAAGAAGGTATGTATATGATCTTATCAATTGTGAATAAGAGAGATTGTCTTCTAGAATCTGAATCTTCACCATGTGCTGGAGAACCATGTGGACTTGAAGGTGTTTGTATTCCAATGCCAGAAGATAAATATGTATGTTTATGCCAAAATCGTGTTATTGCTGCGAAAAGTTGTAATGAAGGTAAGAGAATTACGTTCTTATTTAAAAATAATTCCATTAAATTTTTTTAGCACGAATGGATCCATGTGCACCACATAATCCTTGTCGAAATGGTCGTTGTATCTCAAATGAACGTGGTGGTTTTCAATGTAAATGTCGAACAGGATGGTCAGGTCGTCGATGTGATCAAGGCACGTGAGATACATGACAAAAAAAGATAACAATTCTCTTTTAAAATTTGCTTATTGTAAAGCTAATTACCATCAACTAAAAGATCTTTGTCTAATAGAAGAAAATATTTATTTTAATATACTCATTTTTATCGAATAGTTATTTTTAGTGAGCAGTTATTGTGCCAAATATAATCCATGTGTACGTATTACTATTTTTTGTATAAGTTTTGATTTTCTAATTATAAATTTAAGTTAAATAATGGAACATGTCATGATGATGGAGATTCCTATCGTTGTCAATGTTCAGATAATTTCATGGGTCATCGATGTGAAAGAAGTATTCAAATTTTTTAAAATCCTTTTCATTGAATATAAATAATTTTCTTTGTATGTACTTTAATTAGCGGAAAAAAGTTGTTCATCACCTCAATGTTTTAATGGTGGTGTTTGTGTTAATACAGCTACATCATTTAAATGTATTTGTCCAATTGATTACGAAGGACAACGATGTGATATGAGTAAACTATTTCTTATTTTTACATAAATAAATAACATATTTATCTTTTGTTTAGAATGGAATGATTGTGCTAGTCATTCGTGTCAACATGGTTCAACATGTGTTGATGGTATTGCATCATATACATGTCAATGTTCAAAAGGTTTTACCGGAAAATATTGTGAAATTAGTAAGATATTCTTATTAAAATAATCTGAATGAATTAAAATTCTAATTGAAAAGATATTGATGATTGTCGAATGGATTCATGTATGAATAATGGTACATGTATAGATCTTGTACATGATTATCGTTGTCAATGTTTACGTGGGTTTACAGGACGTATGTGTCAGTATGATTTAAGTAAATGTAATGAAAGTCTTTGTCGAAATTTTGGTACATGTTATTTGGGTTTTGATGGTTTTGCTCAATGTAATTGTAATCAAATTTATACTGGAGTTTTTTGTGAAACTCGTAAGAGAAAAACAAAAAAAAAGGAACAATTAGTTTGACTTTATTTTTATATTTTTAGGTGTTCATCCTTGTTTCCCGAATCCATGTACAAACGGGGGAACATGTGTAGCCAGAGGAAATAAAGTTGCATGTTTATGTCGAAATAAATTTACTGGAAATCAATGTGAAAAACGTGTTGATGTTTAATAATGTTCATTTGTCATTTTCCTTTTTTCTTTTTTCTTCTTTGAATAAATTATATATAAAAAGAATTTTTTGTTTTTTTGCATATTACAATAGCAGGGTTTGCCCGTAATGAAGAGCGATAAAAAACTTTCTTTTATTTTTGCGGTTTAAAGGCTATGCTGCTTTTTATTGATGTTTTACGGAATAAAAGAATAATAGGAAATTTTACTTTATTGAAGTTTTTTTGTTTCGGAAAAGAAACGACATTTTCCTCAATCGATTCTTATGCTAAATAAAACACGGATATAAGAAAATATGTCATTAGATAAAAAATTCTGTAAATTTAATCATGTAGACAATCATTTAATCGACAATAAAAAAGAAACGATGCATTTAGTAGCATCTTAAAATAGGCATGCACATCAAAATTTGATCATCGAATTATTCGTGACATTTTGCCGTTATAACACTTAATTAAATTAAAAAAGAAAATTTCTTTTTGTAAAAGTACGATACATTACCTCTCTCAATTAAAAATAATCATGTATTAAAGAATATAAGTAATACAGATTTTAAATCATAAATAATATGAGAATAATTGAAAGATTATATACAATAGAATACTTTCAGATTGATTTTTATCTCTAAATAATGTAATTTTTTTGTTATATTTATAACCTTATAAATTTATTGTAAATATTTAATGAGTTAAAATTGCATATTATCATGACATGTAAAACAATG
>CAJNOI010001889.1:0-11898 GCA_905250115.1 Adineta steineri | reverse complement strand
AATAAAAAAAAAATGACGTTTTAACTCTTATCTAATTAGTCATTTTTATTTCTTAGGCAGCAAATGCATCAGAAGTATGGTTTATAACTAATGGTATTGATGCTGGTGTTCCACAACTAATTGGAACAGCTTTTAGAGAAGAAATTGTATGAAAATTATAAGAAAAAAAGAAATTTCATTATTTCTATTGAATTTCATTAGGCATTACGACGAGCTGATGATGCATGGGCTATACAAATGGGTCGTCCACCTAAAAAACGTAAAACACTTGTTTTAATTGGAATTGTGTGTGATGATGAAATAAAAGATATTATTGATCTTAAAACAACAAAAGATAAATTTAAAATGGTAAAAAAACGAATCGGGAGATTTTATTTTATTCGAATATTTTCTTTCTTCCTAGGAAGTTAAAGTTCCAGCACGTAAACGTGATCAATTATCATTAAATAGTGATCATACACATTTTATTATTATTCGTGAAAATCCAATTGGTTTAAGTTCAACTAATAATCCTGCAAGAAAATCTATTTTAGTTGATAGTGGAGAAAAACAATTAGAAAAATTAACTGATTCAGCTGAAAGTGCAACAAATAAATTTCGAGATAGATTCGAAGATTTTTTACATCAAGAAACATTACAACAATCTACAAATGATCAACCATCAATAGGTAATAAATACTTATCATTGCCTAGCAACTTTTTTCTATTGATATATAATCTCGTTTCATTTTTCATTCTTTATTATATCATAACTTGACATCGTATTGTGATTTCCCATAAGTATTAAGAATAGATATCTAGTTAGAGTTCAAATCAATCTATATTTAGAACTCATCGACTGTAATATAAGATAAACATTGCTAATAGCATAAACCTGCTCGATAGAAGTGTGCTTGACGAATATTATTATAAATAACTCTTGATTAAATGTATAGTATAGTATAGAAAACGTTTTGCTACTATTTTCTCTAGTTTTCGATTGGATGTTGTAATGTTGTTTTAAAGAAAAATTAATCTTGAAAAACTGTTATCTTAATAATCTACTAGAAGGACTTTATCGATATCAATGTTTTATTAACAACTAATTCTTAAATAACATATCAAATATATTTAAAGTACAGCTCCGTGCTATATAAGTTCGTAATGTATAATCATTATAATAAGGTTCATTTATCAGAAGCCATTAATTTCCTAAAAAATAGTCAATGAAGCATAAGCGTACATAATTCATGTTTACATATTAATTATCAAAACTATATGAAAACGTACTTTTCTTTACCCTGATTAATCATCAAAAGTATGTGAAGGTTATAGCACTGAAAATACTCATTTTATGGATTCTAAGGAGTATTTGTATGATATTTATCATGATCAGACATAGTTGTAATAGAGCATACTTACACCATAATGATCAAGATTCTAGATTGATTAGTGACCGGACAAAACGTCACAGGCGTATGACTCGGTGAGGGTGACCATAGCTTAAAAAAATACAGGTATATCGGAACGAAATGCTGAACAGTCTGTAAAATATTTTCAAGAAATCGGGCGACGGTATGACTGTGGATGTGTACTATGAGAGAAGAATGACATATACACTCACATCCACACCCACTCTCAATCTATATCCGTAAATGTTATTTCAATTGAATAATTTCTCCAAAAATCTGATATTTCGTTTTTCTTTCTTTAATATTTATTTATGATCAATACTCTCAGGGTATTTTTTTCAAGTATACTTGGCTGTACTTAAATTTTCTGGCATAAATTTTTCTTTAAATATCATTCAATTTTTTATTAGATATATTATCAACGTCACCATTAATATCTCGAAAAAGTAATCCATGGAGTGAAGATGGTTTTCCAATGGTATGTACATTAGTTCGTGGTACACCGGGAACGATTGAACTTTTATATCAAAAAATTCAACAAGAAGTTCCTGCTGTTATTCTTAAAGGAACTGGATCTGCTGCTGATATAATTGCCTTTGCTTACGAAGAAATAAGTGCTAAGTAAATTCAAATAAGAAATACAAACACTTTTCATTTATTTTGTTCTTATTTATATTTAGAAATGATAAAGAATATGAAGATAGTTATTTGAAAGTTGAATTATCCCGACGTTTACTTGATGAATATCCTGCATTAAAAGATAATAATGTAAAACGAAATGAAATTCGTGATCATATTATAGCAATTGTTAAAAAAGCTGATCAAGGAAAACGAAAATTTTTAACATTTGTTGATGTTAATAGTACAACAGCATCATTAAATGATTTTCATAAGTTTATTCTTTCCGCTCTTTTACAATGTACGGATAAAAAAAGTATTTTCATTTTGCAATTTCATTTCTTCTATTTTTAGCACAAAAAACTGTAACAGGAAATAAAGTTAATGTACAATTAAAACGAAATCTTTTATTAACACTCGATTGGAATTTACCAGATTTAGCTTTATCCGAGATATTTCAACGTGATGATGATATGAAACATTCAATACAAGCAGATTTATTTGATAAAGCTGTACTTGGAAAAAAACTTGAACCATTTGTTGATTTATTTCTTGATAGAGAATTTGCATTGCATCGATATTTAAAATCAGATAAGCTAGTTGCGTTATTTAATCTAGCAAAAGATCGTGAATTTTTAACAACAACATCACTCGAAGGAATTCTTGGTTTAAGTGGAGTAAGAACCAAGAAAAAGATTTCTTTTAGATTTTAAATCGAATTTATTTTTTAGGATGAAGATGAAATGCCAAAAGATTTTGTTGAACATGGTCTTAATATAATTGTTAAACGTTTAACGGGTATTAGTCATTTTTTTAGTAAACATGAAATGGATTGTAATGCAATGGGAATTTATTTTGGTGATAAAACAGATAAAGGTGTTCAACGACAAAGAATACGAGCAGAAAAAAAGGTCAAATATTCTGACATTCAAAAAAAAATTCTCATTTTATTTTAAACAGGCTCTTCGACATTTAATTATTTATGCTGTACTAATGAATCGACCTCAATTAGCTAAAATTCTTTGGAAGCGTTCATCAGAACCAATTCCATTAGCATTAATATGTTGTATGATGTTTAAAAAATTAGCACCTTATTGTCATGAATCATATCAAAGATTATTAATTGAAAAACAAGCAAAGTAAAAATTAAGAAAAATTCTTTTCTTTTTTAATTAATTATTTTAAAAATAGAGAATTTTCTGATTGTGCTGTTGGTGTTCTTGATAAAGCGTTCAATGAAGATAATATGAGAACATTTGAAATGCTTGATGAGAAACATCCAGTAACGATTATTTTTCTGATTTAAATAAAGATTCAATAAAAATATTAATTTAGGATTGGAATCATATGGCAACAGTTGAATTAGCTTATAATGCAGAAAATAAAGAATTTATGGCACATGCTGCATGTCAAAAATGGGTTACTAGACAATTTTATGGTGAAATTACTCCAAGAGAATTATCATGGGGATTATTTAAATGTCCAGATTATCTTAAAGTCAATTGAAAACGAATTTCTTATGATTTAATTTTTCCTTATTTTAATAGATCATTTGTAGTGCTATTCTTATATTTCCAATGTGGTTTTGGATAAATTTTTCTCCTATCGGTCAAGCACCAGCACCGCCACAAAGAAAACCACCTGATACACAAGACGGAAAAAGTATAAGTACACAACCTGAAAAATCACTTGATGGTTTGTTTGTTTCTATTAAGTAATTTTTTGCATATGTACGAATCATTTTATATATATAGAAGGAAAAAAATTAAGTGAATTCGTTGGTGAAGGAAGCGTTCGTAGAGCAAGCGTTCGTGAAAGAGTAAGTTGATTCATTTCTACTTAATCTTCATCCATATGTATATCTATTATAGCCAAGTATATTTCGACGATTGAGATCTTCCATACGCAATCCATTTAAAAAAAAACAGAAGAGTGAACTTAATCTATCAATACCCAAAGAAAAACCAATGAGCCATTGGGAAGAAATTCGAGTTTTATGGACAGCACCAATAACAAAATTTTATACAAATTTTGTTGCTTATATTGCTTTTCTATCATTTTTCACATTGGCGGTTATGTGGCCAACATGTGGAAATTTATTACTTGATTGTTTTGTTTGGTTTTGGACAGCATCAATTGCGTTTGAAAATACACGTGTTGCTTATGAAAAATATTGTGTAAGATTTCGAGTTTTTTTTAATTTTTATTAGGAAAATATTTGATAAAAATATATTTAGTCACAAAGTAGTTTACCATTACAACGTGCAGTATTAGAAGTTATTGTACAAACAATATTTCTTTCACTTTATCTTAGTGTTCGAATTATTGGTTTATGGAATTTTGGAAGTATATATATTTAAGAATTTTCATATAAGAATAAATCTAAATTGATTATTTATATTTTTAGCTTGTCAAGTTTTAACGGCTAAAGCTATATTAGGCATTGGACTGATTTATTATTATTATCGAATATTATTTATTTTCTTACCAATTAGTCCTAAACTTGGGCCGATGATGATTCGTCTTCGTTGTATGGTAAATTTACCAATATTCTTCTTAATACTTTGAATAAACGAAATAATTTTAGATTATGGATGATTTTTTTACATTTTTACAATTATTTGTTATATTTATGATATCATCTGGTGTTGCTATAACTGCAGTACTCTATCCCCATTATCCATTGGGGATAGATTTATTTACAAAAGCTTTTGTATTTCGTGGTTTAATGGCATTATTTAGTAGTGAAATGTCTGACTTAAAAAATCAACATCAACCATGTTCAATCAATGCAACCAGTCAAACAGAAACTGAATACGCTTGTCTTCGTTTATCACATGGATTATCATTTAAATGTAAGAATAATAATTTATTAAATTTAATTCAAATTTTTTTTTATTTAAGATGATAATCTTCATGCATATAATAAATATGGAATATCATCACCACGATGTAATCAAACATCATGGATAGCATGGTTTTTACTTATACAATATTTCTTTTTGGCTAAACGTTTTTTAACATCATTGTTAACAGCTATGTTTGGGTTAGTTAAATTAAGACACAAATAAATAAATAAATAAACGATAACTAATTCATTGATTTCTTTTAGTTTAACAGGAGCAAGAGTACAAAGTCAATCGGAACAAATTTGGATGTATAATCGATATGAAATTGTTATGGAATATGCCAAACGACCTCGACTACCACCGCCATTTGTTGTTATTTCTTATATCGGTTAGTTTTGTAGTTTAATATACAAATTTATCTTTAGAATTAATAATGATAGATTTGAACTGAATTTGATTAAGGAAATATTTTTCAACTAGATTTAAGAAGTCAATATACTTAGCATTTGCAAATTACTTCTAACGTTTCGTAATAAATGATTTCTACTTCGCTCTAAAACATTAATCTTGAAATTGATTCTCCTTGTGACTACTGTCTTCGGACATTCTTTATTATTCGAGATAAGTTCTATTAATCAATGAACTGTAATCCGATATTTTTATATTATAGGAATGTTAATATCAAATGGTAGTCGGCAATGTGTCCTTAGATTACAAGACTTTTCAGATAGAAAACGACGTGGATCCCAACAAAGTGGAAAAGCTTTACCAGCAATAAGCAGTGTTAATCTAGGAGAGGATCTAAGTAATCCTGCATTAAAGATTAATGTTGACTTTAGTCCAAATCAATCAATAAGAACAACAGCTCCAGATCGTACATTCCTTGGAAGTTTACTCAATTGTAAACCATGTAAAAAAGTTACAGATAAACATAAAGCAAAAATTGTATGTTATTCGATTTCAGTTGAACAAAGAAAACAAATTTTTGTTTTTAGGAAGAAGCAAAACGTAGTTGGGAAGATAGCGAAGCAAATCTTTATTGGAAATATAAAGCTGTTGAATTCTATGCTAAAACTCAAGAAGCTGATAAAGTACAAGAAAAACTTGATAATTTATCGAATTGGTAAAAGAAATTTTTCGATTATTCTTTTTATTTACATATATATATAATTCTAGTGTAACAAATGTACAAAAAGATATGGATGTACAACGAAAATCATTAAGACAAATCAATGATCGTGTTGTTACATTAGAAAAAATAATGATTGATTCACATATATTACTTGAAAAAATTCGTGCAACTATTCAACAAGACGATAAATCATTACCTGAAAGTCAAAAATTTGTACACATCTTATCACGAGAATCACCATATATTTGTACAAATGAACCACGATTTCCTGTTACAGAAAAATATATTCCTTGGAAGGTAAAATACAAAATAAAATTTACATATATAAAGATCTATTCATTTAGGTTCCATTTGATTTATATGATCCAACTATAATAACATTACCAAAAGAACATAATTGCTTTCGTGATGATGAACGACCATTTGTTGAACCAAATGTGTAAGTTTTTTTTGATTCGAATGAATAAAAAAACAAAATTTATTTTAGATTGAAAGTAAATTCAAATGATGATCAACCTCAACATGAAGTTGATACATATGTTACACCAATAACTCCGACATGTCAACCAGGAACATTCGGAGCTATTGAAACAACAATGGCAGAAGTATCAAGTGATTTTATAGTTCCACCATCGGGATATAAATGGAATCAAATTGTTGAATTACAGTTACCTGACGGAAAAAAGGTTAATTTGAAGAGAGAGAGAAAAATGGATATAAATTTGATTTTTTTAAGATGATTGTTGATCGTACAACTTGGGTAACAAATCCTGCAGACAAAACACCCACTATCTATCGATTAGATACTCAATTATTAATACCATTGTAAATCATTTAAAATTTCGTTTTTCTTTCTATTAATTGTTATATAATTGCAGGAGTCCAATGGGTCGTACAGGTGTTCGTGGACGGGGTGCATTGATTCGTTGGGGTCCAAATAAATCTATAATGGCAATAATAACTCGATGGAAAAAGCATCGAGGACAATTTGCTATTGTTGATGGACAACGAATATTAGAAGCAATGGTATTTAAAGATAAATTAACGAATGATTGGAAATTACCAGGAGTATGAATAAATAAAAAATCGATTTTATTTCTTTTTTTTATCAACAAATATTTATTATTTAGGGAAAAATTCTAGGCGTTGAATCGCCATATGGAGCTGTTTGTCGTAGTTTTAATAAACTTGCTTTTCAAGATGATGATTCCGAACATAGTTTATCTCTTCAAGAAAAAGATATGATCGAAGTAATTATTAAGATATAATCATATATATCTATATAAATAAAATCGATTTTTATAGCATTTCGAATCATTTGCTCGTTCAACAGACGGTACAAATGGACCAACTAATTTCGAAGCTCATATGGTTTATCGAGGTAAATTTTATTCGGTAATTTAATCATTAATTTTTGTTTTTTTTTTATACAAAATTTAGGATATATTGATGATTTACGAAATACAGATAATGCTTGGGTAGAAGCAGAGATATGGAATTTTCATTATGGCTCAACAATGTCATTTCCAAATTTACGCACAGATGTATGTCAACAATGATAACTTTGTCTTAAAAAATTAATAATTTTTGTTTTCTCTTTTTCAGGGTATGGCTTTTTGGAAAGATGTTACATATAATTCTCGAGGTTTTCTTATGCAAACACCAATATTACGTGAAACAGCTCGAATCCATGATGCTTATTTTGAGTGAATTATAATAAATCGTAATGTGATAATTTCAATGTTATTCATATATGCTCCTATTGATGATCTGTTCCTTTTTTTTTGTTTGTTTGTTCTTTTTTATTTATGTTTGTATATATAATATTACTGTGTTTTTGATCTCTAATGAATTAATATTTTTTTTCTGGAGCTCATTTATTTAGAGCGTAAGTAGAAATTAATCATTCTAGTGACTTTTGATATTTAATATTAATAATTCATAGTTATTGTGATTTAATTGTTTGAAAGAAATTAAATAGAGAGAATAAGTGTTAAATGAATTGAAGATATTATCGAGTATTTATCAGATAAATGATTAAGAAGAAATATAACGAATCACCAGGAGTGGCGCGAGTCAACCGATATTGGAAGAGAGGGGTGTAGCATTATGTTTGGTGAAAGCCTAAGAAAATTTGCCGATTTTGTTGAGCAAAAAATAGAAATTTTTGAAGATTGGGGGGTGTTACACCCCCACCACCCCTGCGAATCACTTATGCAATCAAGCATTGTTATCTATAAGTAATCAGTAGACAGATTTTTATCAAAATTATCCTCTTGATAAACTTCTTGAGCAAAGAATTTTATCAACTAGCGACACTCTTTTTATTTCCTATTGATTGGCTAATATGGGAACCAAGTAAAGATGATTGCAAGAGTAATAACTGATGTTTTTCTCTTAATGAATAATAATAAAAACATAATCATCGTTTGAGTAATAATATAGAGTGTAAATTAAGAGCTTTTTCATAGAGATCAGCAATTAAATTTGGATATGTTTGTCGAAATGTTGTCCAATCCGCTGTACCTGTTGTTTCAGAAAATATTTGTGCTAAATTATTATTAATATATTTTAATGCTGAGTCTTTTAATCGTGTCGCTGTATGTTGATCGGCAAGTATTAATAATCGAAGACAATTATCTTTATTTAAAATAAAATAATCTTCAGCTAAGTTTTTTAAACTTTCAACATTATATTTATCAGCTAATTCAAGTATATCTTCAGCTTTTTTATCATCAGTAAATATACATGTGTCGGAATAGAGATATTGAAGAAATAAATCAATAGATGATGAATTATAATTATTTAAAATAAGTATGGATGAAGTCATTTCAGTTGTATCTTTTTGTTGAAACATAGTAAGAAAAACATTTGATCGAGCAGCAAGTATAGATCGATGAACAGGATATATACATTCACCAACTTGTATTATAAAATCCGAAAAATATGATTGAGATTTTAATGTAAGTAAATCACGATTAAGTGATGAACGTGTAAGTACTATTTGACTGCAAGTACATCCTGATTGACGACAATTAGGACGACGACATGATTTACATGATGTAGATAATGACATTAATAGAAAAGGAAAAATTAAAATTCAAAGTTTTTATTACTTTAAATCACCATGACAGCAAAGAGATTTTATTTTTCATAATTATTCGCACTTTATGTATCGTTTTACTTATTATATACTTCTCTGATTTCTATAAAACGCTCGACTGAGTCCGTATGTCTTATAATAGAAAGACTAACACTAAATCAATGATTTTTTTCTATTTATTTTTATTCTAATAATATATAAAACAAATTGTATGTCATATGAAACTAACAAAAAAGAAATAGAATTACAAAGACTTTTCTGTTTCCTTCTTTCTTGTTTCTTATCAGTGACGTCGATAATTGCGTAGGCCGGTCATAGCATAACATCAAGTGAAAATAGCTGACGAACTTGAACAAATAATAACAGACGTTAGTTCCAGAAGAAGAAAAAGAAAAAAAAAAAGGATAGAAGATTTTTTTTCTTTTTCTTCTCTCGTTCGAAGATCGTCGTCGATTCTTTTTTTTCTTCTGTTAATGTTGTTGTTATTTTCTTTACAGAAACATTTCTTACTAACAGTTATTATATATTTTTCCTTTTAGATAACAATGGTTTCGATATCTCTTTATGTTATCCTTCTCTCCTCCCTTATCGTACTTAGTACTGGACAAGAAAAAAATGGCAAACATCATAGTACAGAAGAAGTATTTGATATACTTGATCGTATTCATGATAAATGTCCCGATATAACACATATCTATGATTTACCATTGAAATCAATTGAAAAACGTCCATTACGTGTTATAATATTCTCGGATAATCCAAAACATCATGAAGAACTTGAACCTGAATTTAAATATGTTGGAAATATGCATGGAAATGAAGTTGTCGGCCGAGAATTATTATTAAACTTAGCTGAATATCTTTGTGACGAATATAAAAATGGCAATGAACAAATTCAAAAATTAGTCGATAATACTCGTATACATCTTATGCCAGCAATGAATCCTGGTAAGATTATATTAATAATGATTAGTTTTTATGAGTAAAAAAACATTTTATGTTTATAGATGGTTGGGAGATTGCTGTAAAAAATGCATGGAATTCAACAAAACCAAATCAATTTAAAGATATTGAAACAATGTTATACGAACAAGGTGCACTTGACTGGCAAGTTGGCCGACCTAATGCCAATGGAGTTGATCTAAATCGAAATTTTCCTAATTTGGATGAATTTATCTACGCATATAACCATCAAGCAAACCATCGAAATAATCATCTTGATCTTGAAACATTCGTTTCATTAACAACAGGAACTGATTGTCATGATCAAGCTGTAAGATATTTAATTTCATCGAATTAATTTTTAATCTATATATCTATAGTATCAACCTGAAACAGTTACAGTTGCTTTCTGGATAATGCAAAATCCATTTGTTTTATCAGCTAATTTACATAATGGTGATCTTGTTGCTAATTATCCATATGATGATTCAGCAAATCATCTTCAAATGTATTCACCATCACCTGATGATTCATTATTTCAGTAAAATATCTTATTAACTTCTTTTTTTTATATTTCGAATTTTTTTTCCATTTTAGACAATTAGCTGAATCGTATTCTCATACACATTTAAAAATGCAATCACCAAAAAAACCATGCTCAACAGATGTTTTCCCAGAAGGAATTACTAATGGTGCAGCTTGGTAAATAATATTTTTTTGAAAAATATTTATTTATAAAATAATTTTTCTTTATGTCCATCGTAGGTATCCAGTTTGTGGTGGAATGCAAGATTTTAATTATTTAGCTAGTAATTGTTTTGAATTAACATTAGAACTTGGTTGTCAAAAATTTCCACCTGGTAAAAATTTACCAAGTTTATGGGACGATAATAAAGATGCACTTCTCAATTTCATGTGGCAGGTATATCGAATAATAAATTTATTTATCTTATTAGTCTTACAACAAAACATTTTTTAGACTCATGTTGGTATTAAAGGTTATATTGTCGATGAAGATGAACAACCAATTCATAATGCAAGTATTAAAGCTTATCAATTAGTCAATGATAACTGGAAATATATTGATCATGATATAACATCAAGTAAATATAAGAGAAAGATTTTTTGAATAGATTTAATATTTGTTTTTTCCATTTTAGATCCAAAAGGTGATTATTATCGTTTACTTACAGATGGTTCATATGCTATTCAAGTCAAAAAACCAGGTTATGAAAGTCAAACAAAATATATTAAAGTTCATAATAAAGAACATCAAACAAATGCACAACAAGTTGATTTTACTCTTGAATTATTATCGGCCGAACGTCAAGATCTTCAACGAATGCTTAAACATTACATGAATGATAAAGTAATAATTTTTGCTTATTTATTTTCATCTTCTATATAAATTTTAATTTAGTATTAAATAATCAAAAAAAAACTGAATCTCAAAAACAATATCTTTATCTCACTCTATATATATATTTTTATGATCTCGCATTCCTGAACTGAATTATTTACAAGTGAACAAAATTTCCTCGAGAAATAAATCTGATCTCCGTTTTAAAATATTTTATTTTTGATCTTTTTATGTGCAACATCATACCATCATATACATCATTGTTTTGTGCAATAAAATATAAATAAAACAAACATGATTGAAATGTAAACATGAATATATTTGTTAAATATATAAACTGAAGAGAAGATCATTCTATATTTATAAATAACGCTGCCCGGAAGACTCGCTCAGCTCTTTCTCGTAGAAACAGTGTGTCTATACGACTAGTAAACTAGTTAATCAACCAATTTCAGATTTGAGTTCCTCGACTCCGATTATCCTTCGGTTAACTCTTACAAAAA
>CAJNOI010001888.1:0-11908 GCA_905250115.1 Adineta steineri | reverse complement strand
AAAATTTGTTGTCGTAAATCATCTAATAATGTTTCAACACTATATTGACAATTAATAGATGTTGTTAATAATGATAATGATGATGAGACTTTATCCAGTGAATCACAAGTTGTATGAAAATAAAAACGAAATGATGGATTACAATAGAAACGACGACCACAATAAATTATTAAATTTGAATCTAAATAAATATTTTAAATTTAAATAAGAAACAAAGAAGAAAGTTGATGTACCATCATTTAAGTTTGATTCTTGTGATGTTGCTTTCCATTGTGCTAATGGATAAAGAAGACTATCTAGTGTATTACAATTTTTTATATAAATTTTTGAACCAGATAAAAATGATTGTTCAATTGATTTAATAATAATTGTATGATTTTGCATTTCTGATGGTAAAACTCCATCACTTAACCATTCATAATATATTTGATCACCTAATAAAAATTTCATTAAACAAAATAGCATCTGATGATATTCAGGTCCACTAAATGATTTTTGTTCGTCAATTATCAAAAAAGAAATTTTCTTTGTAATTTTTCAAATTAAAATAAAAATTTTATTTACTTGTAGTAAATTTTCTTTAATAGGATCTTAATTATCAATTTATAATTCGACCTTTAGTAGATGATATTTGATCAAAAACAATAGTTATTCCTCTATCTCGAATACATTTAATCCAATGAACAGTTAACATAAGACATCAAAATCCATATGTGAATGGATCAAGATAAGTTAAAAATACTAATGCAATTGTACATGTACCATTTAATATTGATTGACGTTCTACACTTGTTTCAAATAATTTACTTGTTTGTTCTAATTCTCGACATAAAATCTAGAAAAATAAATATTTCAAAAATTTTTAACAAACTTGATTCAATTCAGATCCAGTTTTTAATTGATTTTCATTCATTGCAACTGTTCCTTCTTCAAAATTTTTTGAGAGATCTTTTAAACGAGCTTCTAATGCTTAATCATATATATTTTATTTTAATATAAAAATGTTCAACAATAAGAAACTAACTTGACTTTTATCATCTAATAAAATTAATTTTTGATCTTGTTCTTTTACATTTTCTTCAATTTCTTTATATTTCTGATGTATTGATCGAATTTTTTTAAGTAAAACTGTATGATATCTATATAAAATAATAATAGTAATATTTTTTTCCAAATAACTAACTGTAAAACTTGTTTAACTCATTTCTAAAGTGTTAAAACAACATTGTAATAAGATGTTTGATTAAGTAATGAATTTTCAAGTTGAACATTATCAATAATTCCACTAATTAACTGAATATGTTCTTCTGTTAAATTAATTTTATCAAATAATTGAGTTTCTTCAATAAATCTATCAAGATTAGCTAATTGTCTTTTCACACCTTTTCGGCCATGTTATATCAGCTGTTGGAGATTTTATTATTATTATTAATATAAAATTTTACAAAAATAGAAAAAATCAAAAAGATATTCTAAGCTTACAAATCATAATAATAGCAGCTAATCTTAAGGGGTGAGGGCAGGTCTGTGTCTAGGTGTGGATACATGCCGGTATTCTTTTCTTTGCACAACCTCACGCACACCCACAGCCTAATTTACAATTTTTCACATTGGTGGATCCATATGATGAACATGAATAAGATGATTTTGAAAACTCCGATATGAATCAACAATCTAAAACATTATTTTTAGTTAAACATGTTATAGTTGATATATTTACATTAACAGGTTGTAAAATAATATTAAAAAATGATTCTAATAAATCATAGTCTTGATCTATATGATCATTTAATCTGCCATTATCTTTTTTATGACAGAAATGAATACAATGATGTTTTTTGTTAAGATCGTATAATCATCATTCAACTATAATGGTCATATACGATCAATTTGAAGAGTTGAAACATTTAAAATCTAGAAAAAAAAAATAGAAAATAATTTGAAAAATAACAATTCAACTATGTTCTTTTTACAATACCATGCTCATAAATTATCATCAATAATTGGATGACTAGAAAACATATAAAATGAAAAATATTATTTCTTATTCATTGTTTGTAATTATATTCTTCATTATTGAAAAACATATATCCATCATATTGATTTTAATAATATCGATTTACTTTTTCATTTATTATTAACAATATCTGGAATTAAACTATCAAAATAAAAATTAATCTTTTTCAATCGATCAAAATCTATGAATAATGCATCATCTTCTAAAAGATTCTAATAATAATAAATCCTTTTGTATAAAACTATGACAATAAACAACTATATTTTTTGATTCAGTTGCTTCAATTTAAACTATAGCAAATAAAATATTTCATGATTTAGAATTGGTTTTAAAAATAAAAATAATTTAACTAACGTTGAGTTGCTAAGTTAAATATATTACTATAAGATAATTACTAATAAAGATTAATTCTGATGATATATTATACATATATACATTTTCTCTTCTTCTTCTTCTCTCCTTTCAGTATTAGAATATCACATCTTTTTTTATTTACATTTGAGAAATAATATGTAGTCAGTTGATTATTTCTTTTAATTGCCGATATATATATATGAAATACATGTGAATCTTTTCTTTTCATCTCATATACGTTACTGCTTTTTTCCTACCACTATCGTTGTTTATGTATAAGCACAGATATCTTTCTCGATTCGGTGTCTATGAATCTATTAATAAAAGTTTATCTTAAATTTATAAATAGTAGTGCATGCGATACTGACGTCATCAGGGTATAATAAGGATAACACAAACAACACTGACATTCGAAAGTGTATTAATATTTATCCCCAACTTTAATACTACAATAATAATATATTTAGCTTTTTACTTAAATAATACATTATTAACTCTGTACTTGGCTTTTATTTAAAACTATTTAATATTTAAATCAAAGTCAAAAAAATTGTTCAACATCATTAAAATTATTATCGAGTAAAGAATTAATTTCATTAACTAATCTTTTATAATCATTTAATTTTTGTTCATATTGATAATGAATAAATCGAATAAAGACATTTAAGTTCTAACTGATGATCTTCTAAGTGATTTTATTGTGTTCAAATAAATGAATAGTCGTTTGATTACACATGATGTCGGTTCATCACATCGACGAAAGTCAGACAGGATAAATGTTAAAAATGAATCGAAATTTATATATTCGTTAAGAAGAATGAAGAAAAATCTAGGACTAGAATCAGACGAAAAGAAACAAGAAAACAATTATATTGCGTTTATATGAATAGACTAAATAAAAAACCGAACTGATTGATCCCTCCTCCAATAGAATTATAAATCAAGAATATATGGTTTATTCTTTCTTCTAGAGAAGATTCGAATGAGAATAAATTGTTTACTTGCTAGTATATCCACACTTTACTGATTTGTTTATAAGAATTTTTATACGTAAGAGAAAATAATAAGTCATATTTAGAAGATGATTTACTCTGGTTAATTTTAATAATCAATTATTTGAAATGATCGTATAAGAATCACATAATATTTATCGTCTACATATTTCTGTTGTAATAAAATTGGAAGATTTCTATGAGTTATTTTCTTCGTTAGAAATCTTGACTAATCGATGATGAGAAGATAATTCAAATTTAGAGTTTTTCATAGAGAAAAAATTAATTTTCATTATTTAATAAAATTATTTTTTTAAAACTTTATTTTCTCAATAAATTAAATGTAGAATTTCTATGACTAAAATAGTTCTTTAATACAATTTTATTTGATGAATAATAAAATAAATTCGACCTTATTTGTAAGCCGATAATTATAATTTTAATATGTTTCTCTTGTAAATCTAAACTCAAGTAAGAATACAGATTAGAATAACATTTCCTATTAAATGAATGATACAAAAATCTTGTAAATATCCTACAGATTAACATTTTCTTTCTTTCTTTATTTTATTTAAATAAATAAACGACTTTAGCAACTGGAGTTACCAACTATGTGTATATTAAAAACTTATTTATATAAATACGAAGTTAAAATCTATAGAATGTCTTATTCAATTTAAAATAAATGCTAAGAACAAAATTAACTGATAGAAAACAAAGTTTTCTGTTCATTTTCTAAGATTTTCGTATTCTGAAGTGAGTGACAATCAATTTGAATAGATACTATATTAACTAAATTACGAGATATTAAATCAAAAGATAAATATAAGATTTTTTAAAACACATGAAAATTTATTTTCGTATTTCAAATCAATAATAATCAAGATAATAAAATTGATTATTTTTTTTCATAATTATTTTCATGATAACTCAGCTAATGAACAAAGAACCTTTTACATATATTAGTTTAAACCTTCCCCACATAATAAAAAGCCTCGGGTCTTTCAATTATGATCCATCGAACTAAGTCGAAATTTTATTATAATTTCCACAAAAAAGAACCTCTAGGGGATCTTCTAATATTAGGGAGGATTTACAACCATTGTCTAAGATATCTTCATACAAATTATCACCATTATAGCAACATACGGTCTACCCCCTCCCCCTGATTCGTCCCATTTTTTTTCGCTCGAATTCATCTCATTCTATATAAGACCCTAATTAATTTATCAATTAAGGTAAATCATAATGGTATAAGAGAGAAAGTAATACCTTGCTGTTCTCTATGACACATACTTATAAAGTGACGTAAGATGATTCATAGTATAGGTATTATCCATATATTTTTCTTTCTTTCTTTCTTTCTTTTCTGGTGTGTCTGTTGTAGCTATATTATTTCTTTCGTTCTCTTAGGTATGTTTTTCTACTAAGTTTTCTTCGTTTCTTTCTTCAGTGTACTAACAGCTATGATGTTTTAATTCATAGATTTTTCCAAGTGTAATATTCGTTGATATAATTCATTCTATCGTTTCCTCAACATGCTATATAAGTAGCTACCGTTTTTATATGAAAGAAGTGTGTCAATTCAGTTTGCTAGATCTATCCTGAAATTTGTTTTATCCGATTGATCAGTTTGCGTTCGTCTTAAAATGTTTCCATTTAAAAAAATAGAAAATTAACTTCACTTGATTCAGCTATTAAATTAGGTAAAACAGTTAAGATCGATAAAAGAAAAAAAACAAATCTTTTCATGTTAATGGAATTTCTTTCGCTAAATATGTTGACAATTTTTTTTCTACTCTATAAAGTTTGATAAAGAATAAAGTAAAGATTCAGACAAGCTTAGATATCTTGATTGATAAATTAATTAGAGTCTTATATAGAATGGGACAAATCGGGGTGACATCACATTCTTCTATTTTACGCTATGCGCGCAATATTAATAGCAAAAATGAAAATAAAATCGAACAATAATAAGATGAATGTATGATATATTCATTATTGTTCTCATTCACATTCTCGAGATCAACTTATTTGATTATGAGATATAGACAAAACGGAAAACTTACGTATGAATATTATTTTACGTTTAATCTATGATAAAACGATCAGAAGTAAATTTAGTAATACGAATTTGAATACGAAAGAACATAGGAAATGTATGAAAAATAATACTACATTATTATTTATTGAAATATTTTTAAAACCATTAAAAGATATGAAAAAAAGATCAATTAATAAAATTATGTAAGATACATTCAGAGTAAAGATCTACTGTTTAATTTTTGATACGATTAGAAAATGATAATGAACAAGTTATGTTGTATGGTTGAGAATTTGATTAGAAATTTTTATTCAATCAATATTTAACATTTGATTTAGAGATATCTTGTCAAATAATTTCTATAATTATTTATGATTAAATATATTATTGAAATAAATAAATCTTTGATTTACTACAAAGAATTATAAATAGAACTCATATAAGATCAATTATTTACATGAATCAATATCATGTTAACAAAATTATCATTTACAAATATCAATCACATATTCTACTACTTTGTATAATATTAAATAAAAATTCCATTGAAGACTTATATATATTCGAGATCAAAAAAATGACATCATCATTATCTAGTTGTTATAATTAGAAGTCATTTATTCTTACAGTTCACAATTTTAACGCTTTTGCTGTGATAATATTTCGATATTTCAGAATTTACTTTTTTATTATATACTATGCAATATTAAATAATAAAATTTCATACAAAAAAACTCAATAATTCTCAAAGAACTGTATATTTTATAGATCAAATAAGAAAACAAAAAGAAATGTTTTATATGAATAAAATATTGTTTTGATAAAAATATAAAAGATTTAACAATAAAATTAATTATTTTTTTGAAGATTATAAAAATATTTTATGTTGAGTTTTCTCGTATATTTATTGTTACTTTTCAAAAGGATATCAAACAATAGAAAGAGATATTTTTTCTTGTTTATATAAAAACAACGTGATTTTATTCGGGACAATAAAAATTCATCGCATACAATCTTGTTTTTTCTTAGCTCAAAAATGAAAAAAGTACATAGTTAAGTTTCACTTCCGACATTGGAGGTAAGTGTGGATGTGACTAATTTTTTTATTATACCATCATTGCACTCTCAAGATATTACATCAGTTTTATTAATCGAATTTTGTCATAAACAAAAAGATTTCTTTTTCGATTTACTTTACTATCGAGCAATGCTTTTATTGTCATTGAATTATTATGTTTATAACCAGAAAAGTAAATAAGTAAAATATTCATTTCTTCTATCAACTTCTATTCAATGACATGGCAATGGCAAATAATAAAACGCTATGTTTAACATGTAAGAAAAACAAAATAACATTTCCTTGTAAAAGATGTTCAGAAGAATTTTGTTTAATATATTTTACAGAACATCAACACATTTTAAATGAAGAATTAAATCGTATTATTAATGATGATGATCAATTAAAACAAATATTTAATGAACAAAAACAAAATCATTCATTGATAAAAGAAATTCAATTGAAATAATTCAACAAAAAGCATAAACTTGTAGAGAAATAGTTATTGAATATTTATCAACACTCTTTAATGATATTGAAATGAAATTTAATGATTTATCTGAACAAATAAAGCAAGTTCATAAAGAAAATGAATTCAATGAAATTAATTTAAATTATTTAACAAATCAACTAATAGAAATTACACAAGAATTAAATAATTCATCCAAGATTTCTATGCAACAAGATTTACAATCGTTTATTAATGATATTTCAATTATTTTATCAAAAAGTGAGTTTTTAAGAAAGAATTTCTAAAAGAAAAAACAATTGAGAATATATTATTGATCAATAAGAATAGTATTAATAGAAATAGAAAATAAAATTTATTCATAAGTAAAAGAAAAATTTGATAAAGATAGGAAAAAATATTTGATTAAAAATTATTTTCAGAAAAAGTAAATAATTAATAAAACACATTTTTCTATTATTTTAAAGAAAAAGAATTCGATTTTATAATGATCTCAATAATAACTCATCATTTGATTTCCTTGTTATTTATGTTGAATAAATTATTCGAAAATAAAATATATCTGAAAATCAATCTATTTTATTATTCAAATAGATAATTTCAACTTTTTAATTACTTTAAAATTTGATTTTTGTATTTTCAATAGAAATTAGGAAGTAGTAATGATATAGAAATAATCTCAAAACATTAAATTTTTCAAATTCTTCTTTTTGAAATTAAAAATATTTTGTTCTCTTATATGGTGTGAAGGGAAAACATTCAATGATTATATTTTCATTTGAAAATTAACATTGAAATCATAGGTTTATTCATTATAATAAAATATTCTGAAATTATAAACTTTAAATAATATTTACTTCTTGAAATATTTGTAATATTGTTTGTTTTATATGAATTCTTTTTAAGATTTGTATATTTTTAGAAGAAAATATTGTTTTGACGTGAAGACTTCGAGATGTTTTATTGTCGAACAGATTTATTGATGAATATACTCTCAGATACCAATTCCCCTATTGAATTTTTTAAATTTCTTGCATTGCATCAATTAAAAATTTCTCTAAATTGATTTTAACTCTGAAGAAAAAGTATAAAAAAAAGTTTGGCTTTTTCATATTTTTTCAATGAAATTAAAATCTATATTAAATATAGAAAGTGCAAACACAAATCGAAATAAACTCTATTTTGTATTCTGAATCATAATCTATTATTTTTGAGATTTTCAAACTTTCTCAATATAACTTTCATGAGTTTGAAATAAACTGTTAGGAAACATCTCAGTATATATTAATTGATGAATATTGAAAAGTTTCTTTATTTTATTATCATAAATTCATTGAGATTTATCTGATTATTTTAGAAATCTTCATCATATTGTTTTATTTCGATTGGTTTATTCGATTTCAGTTCAATAATTTGTTTTATTATTCATCTTTTACTATTTTATTTTTTCAAAATAATAAAAAATTATTTTCATATAAATATTTCAAATATTCAGTAATTAACTTCATTTCATATGAATCTTTCCATTAAAATTTATTTGTTTTTTTTTATTGACAAATTTTCTAAAACATTTCTCTTCCTCGAATGATTATTCAATAAAAAATAATTCAACAAAAGATTTGTTCTTTTATTTTCTATACAAAAAAACTTGGAATGATTTATTTCAATAAAATTCTGCAAAATTCAACATAAAAATCTCTTATTTTCATTATTTTCTAGAGTTCAAATTCAATAAATGGAAACAAAATCCTATCACTGTAGCCGCCGAAAGTGGATATAGACGTGAATTAAATCAACTCAACTCAATGGTCCTTATGGAATGTTTATTAATAAAAAGAAAAATATTTTCATTGCTAATCTTAATAATCATCGCATTGTTGAATGGGAATATAATGCAAAGGAAGGACAAACCATTGCAAATGAAAATTAACAAGGAAATCGAATGGTTCAAATAGATCGCCCAACAGATGTGATTGTTGATCAATAGATTCATTCGATCATCATTCCTGATTATGTGAATAGACGAGTGATTCAGTGATTAAATCAAACTCAACAAATTCTCATTAAGAATATTAACTGTCAAGGCTTGCCAATAGATAATTTCTTTTATTTCTTATTATAAGAAGAATGAAAAGAGACAATGGAAAATGAGAGAATATGACAACGAAGGAATTGTAGTGGCAGATGGAAATGGAAAAAGAGATCAACTCAATTCTCCTACTTTTATCTTTGTTGACGAAGATCAATCCCTTTATGTAACAGATAGACAGAATCATCGTGCGATGAAATGGAGAAAAGATGCAAGAGAATGAAGGATTGTGGCTGGAGGAAATGGCGAGGAAGAATATTTCAACCAATTGTCTTATTCTCGAAAAGTAATTGTTGATAATTTGGATCAAATCTATGTGACAGATTATTGGAATGATCGAGTAATGTGTTGATGTGAAGGAAAAGAAGAAGGTGAAATTGTTGTTAGTGAAAATGGTCAAGGACTTTAAATAACAAAATTCGAGATTTTCTTTGTTATATTCTTGTTTTTTCATTAAAATTTAATGAAAAGAAGAAATATTTCTTCTCAAATTCTAACTAATTAAAGTTGACAAAATTATTAAATTTTATAATGAAATCAATTTCAAATTTCACAATAACATGTAAAAAGTCGAAGACTTGTCCTTCCATCAAAATTTATAATAAATACAATTTTCATTTCAATATTCATTTGATACTAGTGAATCAATTGGTGATAAATATTGAATATTAAAAAAAATTTATTAGCGTTTCATGATTATTTTAGTGTATTTAATGAAAGTACACAATCATTCAATAAGAGAGGACTTTTCTTAATATTATAAAAAATCATTTAGAAACGAATAACGAAATAATTAAAAACAGTTTTTTATTAATAAAATATTATTAACACCACTTGTTGTTTAAATAATATCATTAAACTTGTAATTTGCTTGAAGTTTATTTATCACGCATTATCAATAAAAAATAAACAACAATATATAGATTGACAAAAAAGAAGAAACCCGACATACGAATATGAAAGAGAAATCTCCAAAGTGGATATCGCTTAGAATAATACGAAAGCTACGAAAACAAAGAGAGAGAGAGAAGAGCCTCATGTATGAAAGAGAGAAAAATATTTCTCGAAGTAGAACAAAAGAGAATATAACATCCACGCTATCATAGTGATGATCGTTCTTCAGAACGGAATCTGGGTAAAATGCAGGACATAACAAAAAATATAAGAAGAAAACAAACAAAGAGAAAAATTACAATTTTGATAAATACGAAGAGATTGTAAAACAGATTTATTCAAGTACACAAAAGTCTAATTATTTTTTTTCTATTATGAATTGTAATAAAAGCTAATTCTATAAATAATTGTTTAGATTTTTAATCTGTTACTTAAAAACAAAGTATATTTAGACATTTTGATCAAAATTTAGATACAAGTGTCGACAGCTGAATTTATTCGTACAATTTAATATTTTATAAATGTACAGAAGTAATTAAATTTTATTATTGATGAACAGTCGTAGAATTTTATTAACATATTTCGAACTCTACTTTTTCTTTCATATCGATCGTTGAAAAGTCTATTTTTACTTTTCAGTTAGTTTCTTTGAATTCGATACATCCAATTGAATTATACAATATCCTTTTTTTTATCTTATAAATAATTAGATAATAATTATATTACAAATTTCGAGTAAATATTTTGTCTTTTTCTATTAAATCATATGCTTAATTTGCTTTTAAATTATTTCTAGATTGTTTCCATTGTTGTTCAAATTGATTTTTAAGAATTTTTCTATTATTCTCGTTATTTGTTATTGAATCAAGTCATAAACTAAATTGAATTAGAATAGTTGCTTTGCTTTCATATACCAAATTGAGTTTCCTTTCCTATCATATAAGTTTTCATTTCAACTGGACAAAAATACACAATATCTGTACTCATTCATTATTTTGACTACTCATTTCATTTTTCCACTACTTATTTCAAATTGTAATAATATGCGATGAGATGATAGTTTGTAAAGCACTTTAAAGAATATTAAATAAACGTCGAATTTTCAATGTGAAATTTCTTGATTTTAATATATCATCTTTTGTTTGACAATAAAAACCAATAATAAATATATCAGCATATAATGAAGATATTATTTCAATAATTCTTTGTTTATTGATGATAAATCAAAAATGAATGTGTCAGTTTGTTTTGATGTAATATTATCAATTATTTAATGAATATAATCTTCTTCTCATTTTCTACACTGATCACAAAGCAATCGAAAAGAAAGTCGACTTTTTGAAAGCGTATTTAATCGAGGTAAATAATTATATCTTTTTCAATAAAAGTAGTTCGATACATATTTTTTTATTTACATGAATATATTCTCTGTTGATATTTGACACATAAAAAAAAAAAATAAAAAAGATTTTTCTCATATCTTTTTTAGTATGAAGCAATATTATCATCATTAATATTCATCGGATTTTGTATTGAATGATGTAACTAAATCATCGTCATTTTCGGATAAAATTTCTTGTATTTTTGGTGGCATATCTAAATCAAATTTCTACATTTCAATATGTTTTCTAGGTAATTGAGTTTTTCATTTTAGTTCATTATCAAATCTTTTTTGAATTCGTCAGAGTGTCATAATCACCAAGTGTTGTATCAATATACCATCAACTCATAAGATCATATCTTGACAAGATAAAATTCATCTAATTTAGCTCTGAATTCATTGAGATCTTTATCAAAACTTAAATAAAAATAAAACCAATCTTTTTTGTGTTTGTTTTAGTCCTATACTTGATTCTGCAAAGCCCAAATCGATGATTCTTGCAGCAGTATTCCTGTAAGTTTCCGATGAAAACCCGCAGGAAACCTGCCGGGAAATGCCAGGAATTCGATCCTGGAATCAGTTTCAGGCGGAACCGAACGGATTTGGTTACC
>CAJNOI010001887.1:0-11912 GCA_905250115.1 Adineta steineri | reverse complement strand
ATAATCAACGGGTAATTCTGTATCAGCAACTGTAAATGAAGCAACACGTCGCGGTTTTACTGATGATGATGAACAAGAAGATTTTAATAAACGTTGAGAAGGATAAGAAGTTGTTGGTGTAAATGGTAGTACTTTAATTCCACCCATTGCAGCTGGAATTGGTTTTATTTGTTGAGATTGATAGATAACACGAGGTATTTGACATGATGGAATATGATGATCATCATCCATAGTTTCAACATGCAATGTTTGATCTTTTTCATTTATAAAAGATTTTCTATAGTAAAACAAAAAAAAGAGAATAGTTTTTTTTTGAGGTATTATCTTAATAAGAAATCTTACGTTTGATTTTTTCTTAATTGTTTAACTTGTGATAAAAGATTTCGATCATGATTATCTTCATTTAAACAAGGTGTTGAACGATAATGCAAATGAATATTATTATTATTATTATTATTATTTTGATTTCCATTTGGTTTTGATGAAAAATCCAAATTAAGAAAACCATTTAATATATGTCCATTTGTTGCACGAAAAAAAATATTTTCATTACTATCAGATGAACGCATTGCTGCTGGAACATTTTCACGTAATAATTTTGGAACATAATTTCCAATATCACCATAACGATTAAGTACAATTTGTGGTCGTAACAAATGACATTCGAGTATGGATGGTGTTGGCTGTTGTTGTTGTTCGATATTAGTTGTCGTTCGTGAAATAACAGGAGTATTATTTGCTGAAAGTATTGTTGGTAATGGATTCGAATTTATTACTAACGAACGTTTTTTATTATTATGATGAAATTGATAACGTTTTTTATTCATTGTATGATCATTATGACCATTTGATAATGATGGTTGATCGAATGAAGCATGACGTTTTATAGGAGCTTGATAAGAATTTGTATCGATTGTTTTAAGTTTTTCTGCAACAACAATATTCATAAGATCATTAACGACTTCATCAGATTCATCAATAATTAATGACGACGATGAAGATGATGCTTTGATAAAATGACGTTGTTGTTGTTGAGATTGTTTGGTTGATAGAGTACGTATTGGTGTTGAACATGAAGATGACATACGATGAGGATCTTTATCTATATGTAATACTTGTGATATATCTTGATTATTAGTTAATTGATATGACGATGATGATAAAGGATTAGTAAGACCATTTGATGTTAAACGATATTGCTAGAGAATAAAAAAAAATATAATAGAATATAGATGTATAACATACCTTTCTGTCTGCTCCTGTTTGAATATCTGCTTGTTGATGTTCCATAGCTGAAATAGGTCTATCTCGATCAAGATATTTTGTTCGTCTTTCAACTGTTGTATCTTTATCATTTTCATGAACACGTAGTAGTGTTGCTGACGAGGTTGGTAATGCAGGACTCACGGTTCGTTTAATAACTAATTTACGTATCATATCGCATAATTCAAATGCAACTGATTCACGACGTACAGCAAATACATGACAATCAAGTAGAGAACATGTACCACCAGCACCTGTTTTTCTCATAACAAATAATACAAGTGGTGGATGACATGACGATGATGGTGTTGATAATAAATGGTATTGAGATTTATCAATCGTAGAATAAAGAGAACGAAAACGTTCTTGATGTTCACAACCTATACAAAACAAAAAATTTAAAATTTTGCAATTAATAAAGTTTACAAAAGATTTAGTAAGACAAGACAGAATTACGATCAATCGAATTGTGTAATAATAACGATCGATCAAATTGACTGATCGATAAATAAATATATGTATTCTTCCGTGAACAAATAGAACCAGTCCTACTCGTTCTATTGACAATCTAGCTGTATTAAATATAATGATGACATTCAAACAGACAACATAGAGAATTTCTGACGAAGAAAAAAAGAAATTTGTATCAGATGGTTTTCTTTTCTCGTAAACTCTTATTACAAGCTGTTGTAACTCATAATTAGTAAAAAGAAATCTAAACAGCTGGTGTATATTACTACTTACCAATTGGTAAAAAAGCAGCACGTATACGTTTATGTTGATGATTTTCAATATGATTAAACATTACATATAATTCTAATGCTTGTATATCAACAATTGCTTCTAATGTTGAATAAATTAATGAACGTTTTCCTTTTGATGCTGCATCAGGTTCAAATATTAATATATCACGATCAGATATAATAATACGACGTTCATCATGATAACGTTCACGTCGTTGACGATAATAGGGTATATATAATTCTCGTAAAGGTTTTTGAAATGATGTTAAATTTGGTGGAGATTTTCCTAATGGTATTGAACCCAAATAAGGTAATTGTAATGAATAGGCACTTGAAGATGACATATTGTTGTTAGAAAAAGATGAAATTCGATTTGGTACAACTAAATGTGACAATGATGACATTGCTAGACGTATTTGTCAATAAACTCTGATGTATACATACGTGTGTGAACCTTGTCTATGTGTAAGAGTACAGGATGCAGATTAGGCAGACGGTCATATGTTGATTAGAATTTTAAAGAAGAAGAAAAAAAAAGAAGAAGAACAAGAGAGAGAGAGAGAGAGCAAGAAAGAAATTGACCATTGACTGTATGTTTGTTGAATAGAAAAAAAAAAGAAGAAGACAAGAAGAATGAAAGAAAAAAAAAGAAAAAATCTGATCAAGTGTGGATGTGACTAGAATGCTGAACCACGGATCAGATATGTAGTAATTTAAACACGCAGAAGGAGAAAAAAATCGAAGTGATATACATGCGGACGAATGAATGATGCGACTCAGTTAATACTTATGCACATATATCGTATAGAAAATTTGAACGAAGATTAAGTCGGACATTCTATTGCTTGCTTGTTGTCTGATGACGAACATACTAACACGAACGAATTAATCGAGTGTAAGCATAAAAAGTAATAAGGCCTTGAAAGATAAAGAATGAAATATTGACAAAATTTCTTTTTTTAACAAACTAGAAAGTCTAATTTACTATGGATTAATCACCTTTTTCTCATTTTATACTCGATCATACTGTTTTGTTTTATCTTCTTATCTACTATAGATATATTAATTGGTGTTAATATTGGAAGAAATAAAAATACAACAACAGATGTTGAACAAGATTATACATTAGGTATAGAACAATTCGGATGTTTAGCTGATTATCTTGTTATTAATGTTTCAAGTCCAAATACACCAGGTTTACGTAATTTACAAAGTGAAAATGAATTAAAAAGTCTTCTAACATCCGTACGTAAAGCTTGTGATAAAATTTCATGTCAAAATCAAACAAGAAATAAACCATTAGTTTTACTTAAAGTTGCACCAGATTTAAATGAAAATGATATTAAATCAATATCATCTGTTATTCGTCAACCAAATACACAAATTGATGGTTTAATTGTATCTAATACAACAATAGCAAGAATGGATACATTGAAAAATGAACATCGTAATGAAACTGGAGGATTAAGTGGTCGACCATTGAAAGAAAAAGCACTTGAAACTCTTCGTTTATTTCGATATTATACTCAAGGTTTAATGATTTATTTATTTATTCTTTTAATCATAAAATTTATATTTCTAGGTCAAATTCCATTGATTGGTGTTGGAGGAATTGAAACAGCAGAAGATATTATTGAACGAATGAAAGCTGGTGCAAGTCTCGTACAAAGTAAATTTTCATACGATCATAGTTGCGAAATATTCTATTTTCTTTAATTTTAGTTTATACTAGTCTGGCTTATTCTGGTCCTCCATTAGTCAATAAACTCAATCGACAATTAGCTACTATAATGAGGTATATTGAATTAATTTACATAATACTTTTTATTTTATTTTTTTATTCTATAATAAATAGACAACAAAATATAAAACATCTCAATGAATTGATTGGTAAAAACGATCGTAGATGATTTTTTTTGTTTTCATTTTTCAACGATATTCGTATACGAATATATGGTGTTATTATATAAAATATAACATAACTTAATGATTTTCATATTTTACATTTCATGTACAAGAAATAATTGATTTAAATTTTTCATGTGCTTCTCTGTTGAATCAAGAAAACATAATTACAATTAATATTGAACAAATACATATACAAACATAAATAATACAAAGAATATTAATCTAAATATGAAAATAATATAAAAAAAATCAGTTTATTCTCATAGTAAACGGAAAGAATTCTATGAAACAAACTTGATTGAAAAAAGATACCAAAAAATCGATTAACAATAACATCTTTATAAATATATTATACCTGTATCAGTTAAATAACTACATTTTGCTGTCCATAATGGTGCAGCAGCCAAATCAACTAACAATTACCTAGATATATAAAATATGCTTTTGGATAATAATTGGCTGCGCCATATAAAAGATAGCTGAAAGCAAACGTTGATTTATTGATGACTCAATCTTTCATACTTATAGAATTTGTGATATAACAATTGCCCATTTCAAACCAAAATAGCTATCAGTTGATGTGGTAGGAAGACAGATAAAAAATTAGAGTGTGTGTATTCTACTTATACCTGCACTCTAGGTAATAAGCCATCTAATGAGACTCGTAGCGAGATTGAAGCACCTTATTTTAGGTGACAGAATACGATATCGTAAGCGACCTTATATGGTAGAAAGTGACGAAAAACGATGGTCGTTTTTTATCGATATATTAGAATCCATTGATTTTTATAAAAAAAAAATGTTTTTAAGCCCCTATTTTATTGCATGTTTGCATAAATCATTGAAAGAAGTACAGTTATTGTACAATTGCGATAACTACCACAATAAGACATTTATTAGAACGGCATCTGTAACATGAATAGGAAATGAAAATATATTATATTAAATGTGAGATTGTATTTTGCACAAATATTAATTATGAAAACTAAACAAAATAATTTTTAGGCTATTTTCATTATTGACTATTCATTGAACAAAGAACTGACATGCTATATATATGCATATAAATATATTAGTTACTTATTTAGTAAATTTTGTTTTTTATTTTCGTAATGTAAATACGTTTTCTGTATTTTAGATGAATATTGATATACAGAATGATATTCGTTTTAATCAAGATCAAAAGAAAAGAAGAAAACATTGGTATAAATTTAACACCCCATGGCAAAGACAACAGCGCCAGAGACGGTATCGTAAACGGTAGAAAGCCGGTAAAATACGGCGCGTATTCTGGGTTGACGGATTACGGTGAGATACCACCAAAAATAAGGCAATAAAACGCTGTTTTTAGTCGTTTCAGACCGTTTAAGATGCCGTTTCCGACCAGAGATGTCCATCGCGGTTGAGAATCTGCCGCTGCCGCGCCGCGGCGATATTGTAAAAAAGCTAACGCGCCGCTGCCGCGCCGCGACTATAATAAAAAGAAGTGTGCCGCGCTGCTGCCGCGATGGGACTTTTAAAAATCTTCCGATTCTCAAGGCTGAGAGTGGTTTAAATGAGTGCTGTTGCTGCTAATCGATGAGATTCGTCTAGTTTTACATTCCGGAATACGTCAACGCCGAGATTATGTGTAAATTTCGTGATTTTTAAAATTGTTTTCTGGACGAGTTGCCGCTACCGCGCCGCTGCCGCGACAGTATGATAAAAGTTGCTGCCGCGCCGCTACCGCGCCGCCGCAGTTTTGGAAAAAAAGCTGCCGCTGCCGCGCCGCGAACGCCACGACGGCAGCGGCGCGGCAGCGGCAGCGCCGCCATGGACATCTCTGTTTCCGACAGCCGGAATGGTTAACATGGATAGATAATTAATTGCTTCCAAATCGATCAAATGGGCGATTTAAGACAACTTGATGGTAGAGATGATTTTAAAGAAGTTTGGCGTCGAACTGCCACAGATATCAAAATTCGTACCTATGCAACAAAAGAAGATCTTGGTAAAATATTTGAATTACCATTAACCATTCAACAACAAATACTCTCATTATCCAATAATATTAACTTTAATTACGAGACCATTCATGTTAATGGAATACTTTACAATTTAACTTATGTTGTATTATTTCATCAAGGAGAACAAAATTTAATTGGTATACATGAATATTATTATCTTAAAACTACTAGAAAACTCGTTGGCGTAACAATCGGGGCTGGTGCTTTGATTGGTGCAATATGTTATTATTTTGGTAGTATAGGTGAACGCACATCTTCTTTAACTGAATATATTCAAGAAATTACAATGCAATTATTGATCAAACATTTACAAGATGTGCTGGCATGTTTTTCACTACAGCTAATTTTTATGATTTGAAACATTGGTTCATGAACGAATATACCAAGAAACGGCCCGTACTCTGAGTTGACGGGTTACGGTGAGATACGACTAAAAACAAACCACTAAAACGCGGTTTTATAGTCGTTTAAGACGCCATTTCTGACACCCGGAATGGTTAACATGGGTAGATAATTAATTGCTTCCAAATCGATCAAATGGGCGATTTAAGACAACTTGATGGTAGAGATAATTTTAGAAAGGTTTGGCGTCGAACTGCAACAAATATGCTCACCTTCCAATGGTATTAAATTTAATTACGAGACAATTCATAATAAAGATATATTTTACAGTTCAACGTATATTGTACTTTTCTGCTAAGATACAAAAAATTGAATTGGAGTATTTAAATATACTTATCTTACAACTGCAACAAAATTATTTGGTTTAACACTTGCAGCTGGTATTTTAGTTGGCGGAATGTATTATTATTCAACTAGTATAGTTAAATACATATCGTCTTTAAGTGGATATGTTCCAGATCAAGTACTAGACAATTTTACTCGTTTTTTTTACAACATCAACTTATTACATCTGTAAATATTGGTTGATGAATGAGAATTTCAAATTAAATTTTTTATTTGCAGCTTGCATTACAAAAACAAACCGAAAGCGTTCGTGATGCGTAAATGGATCCGAAATTGATTAGCTCAATAATCCCAGGACGATGGTTCCTGAAGTAGGATTCCATGAATTCTCGGCGAAATTCCTGAGGAAACTCGCCACTTCTGGGCGGAATCCATCCGGAAAATGCCAGGAATCTGATGGAGAAGTGAGGGAACCGTATCCGGCTGTCGGTTCCGGCTCAAACCAGATAAATCCGGTCACGGGATCTGTTCAAAGGGAATACCACGGAACTGGGCCGTTTCTGTGCCGGATTGTTCGACCTGGGATAAACCAAGCATTGTTAATACTACAATGATTCTGTTTTTTTTTTTTTTGTATTTTTGTTAAACATCGAATATTATAATACATTTCTGAAAATGCTTGAATTTAATAAAGATTTTTTCAGCATTATTCATGACACAAAAAAATCTTTTTATTCAAAACAAAAACCCTGTAATGCAAGGATTAAAAACCACTTTGTTTTTTATTTGAAATTTTTTCAAATATTGTGATGAAAAACAAAATTTAAAAATAAGTGACAGTGAATATGAAATTAAAATATTTGAAAATGTTATATCTTATATTTTTAATCATTACTTCATGGTATCTGAAAATATTGTACCACTAGTTGTTGCATATTATCTATTTCAAAGATCATTTTCAACTAATGATTTGATATATAATCAACTTGTTGAGGGGTGGGTAATCACTAATAAGAAAATCACAAAGAAGAATACATACATCTACACCCAAAACCATACTGAAACCGCACCCATTTTTATGTTTATATATTAGGGTGTGGGTGTGGGTGGGGACGGATATAGTTAAAAAGACAAGACATATACCCACACCTACCACACCCACACGCACACACCCACCCACCTACTCACACTCACCCACACACATATCTTTCAATGAATTTTGTTTGTAGTATGAATATATTTTCACAAATAATCTTATTTGCAATATTATGTGTCACATGAATTTATATTTTACAAGCAATGCATAATATTATACATTGATAAGAAAATTATGTTAAATATATTATGAAGTTCAAGGAATTGATCTTAGATAGAAAAAAAACGAGATACGTGAGTGAATAATATAAAAACAAATATTATAAAGTACAACTTTTGTTATTGTATCATCTTATATAATTTGTAATGAGATACGTTTAATATCAATAGAATATTTATAATCGAGTCAACGGTTTGAAGAAATAGTTCATATTTGGTTATACAGTGTGAAAGATGTTCATCTTCGTAATCGATAAGACGATGATGAATTGGATTATGAATTTGTGTACACCTAGGAAATAGAAAAACAAAACAAATTATCCATTTAACAATTCCTTTTCTTAATTCAAACACAGCAGAAATTACGTCGTTGCAAGGAATGCTACAAGTAAGAGCAAGATGTTTAAATTATACCCGAAGGAATATGCCAAGACTCATGCACTATAAAATACCAGATAATTACATTTTAACTTGCTTCTATACTATATTTTCCATACTAATAGCTCTTATTAGAATAAATCATCGAGAAATATAGTAATATGTATATATGTATGTATCTACCTGTTGAAGAGATCAGGGAGATGGCGATTGAATTTGTAGTTGTTGTTGACTTTAACGTCGTTCCAGTTGTGACTAATTGTACTGTTGTTGTAATTGGAACTGAAATATATTCCGAACATAAAACTCGAATAAATTTCTTACAACCAAATTCTTATCAATTAGACTTCGTTTTGTTCATAGTTTTCAATGTCGAATTGTTATATATTTCTTAAATTATAAATTTATTGTAGAACTGTCATTTGCAATGTTGTTCTTAACCTTGAATGAATCTCTTCCCAGTAAGCTCTCATATAGATTTTTATACTAACAAACGCATATGAAACTGTTATTTTAGAGTATTTTTGCATCAACATATCTACTGAAACTGCAAATTGGCACTCTTGATATTTTTAATTCATCAAACTTGAGAGCACAGCTATGACTGAGAAAAATCGAAGAGTAGACTTACCACAAGAGTTCGTTTGAAAAATGAATTTCTGAATTCGGTTGTTGTATTCATCCGTAACAAAGATATTGCCATAACTGTCAAAAGCAAGAGCCCAGGGATAGCGTAATTGATCGGAGTCCGAACCACCTGCATCCGTACATCCAACTAAACATCGAAATCCTGTAGGATCTGATCTTACGATTCGGTTATTATTACTATCTACAATGAATAGATAGTTGTCAGCATCGAGGACAATACTTGTTGGATTGCTGAGTGCGAAGCTGACTGGTGCTTCTACTCCTGCCACTGTCATGCCATCCATTTGTCCATATTTAAAAAACTGAATCCGATCGTTTTCAGAATCGGCTACATACAAATTAAAGTTGATATCGACAAATATTCCGGTAGGTGAGTCAAGCATATCTGATGTTGATCCAGAAGAACCAGTGCCTGCAACGATCGTCGATGAGTTTGCATTACCATCGGGTGAGCTGGCAACAATTATATGAGTCTCCGATTGAGAACAATAAATAGTATTGTTCATGTCGACAAAGAGTCCGTCACATCGTGCACTGACATACATTACAGTTACACTGGTTGTATCATTATATGACCATTTATCTATTCGACCGTTGGGATAATTATTGTCAACATAAATATCACCATTAATAGTGACAAAAAGATTATTGAGAGAGGTAAAATTACCGGAAATGTTTCTTGTCGGAATGATATTTCCATCAAGCCACACTTGAACGAATCCATGAGTTCGATCAACCACGTAGACGGTATTGTTAATATCGATGAAAATACTGCGAGGAAATAGACCCACTGTGCTGTTATCTGCAAAAGTGATGGCGTTCAAGTTCCATGACGCAGTCGGACAAAGTTCAGGTTGGTTAAACGATGGTTCTATTTAATGAGATACATCTGTTATCCGTCATACATAAAAGTATTGCAGACTGATTTCTTCTTTTTTAAACTTATTATTGGCATTTCTTATTCTTTCTACAGCTAAGTTTTTGACTACAACGCATGACTTCCTTCAACGCAAAAATCAATTACTATTTTGACTTGCGTTGTTCGCCACTCATAGATTACTAATCATTTATTTATGCCCTAATAAGAATTCATCAGACTTACCACAAGAATTTGTTGTGAAAATAAACTTTAGTAGTTGATTTTTACTATAGTCACTAACAAATATGTTGCCATAGCTATCAAAAGCAAGAGCCCATGGGTATGGTAATTGATCGGAGTTCGAACCGCCTGCATTCGTACATCCAATTACACATCGAAATCCTGTAGAGCTTGATCTTACAATTCGAGTATTATATGAATCCACAATGAACAGATCGCTGTTGGCATCCAGAACGATGCTTGTTGGATTCCTGAGTGCGAAACTTACTGATGCTTCTTCTCCTACCACTGTCGTCCCATCCATTTGTCCATATTTAAAAAACTGAATCCGATTATTATCAGAGTCAGCGACGTACAAATTAAAGTTGATATCGACAAATATTCCCATGGGAAAGTAAAGCATATTTGATGTTGATCCAGAAGAACCATTGCCTGCAACGATCTTCGATGAGTTTGCATTACCATCGAGTGAACTAGCCACAACTACATTAGTATGCGCTTGAGAACAATAAATAGTATTGTTCATGTCGACAAAGAGTCCGTAACATACGTCACTGACATACATTACAGTAACACTGGTCGTAGCATTTAATGTCCATTTGCGGACTCGACCCTTGTAGCCATTGTCGACATAAACATCACCATTGGCAGTGACGAAGACACTGAATGGACCGTTCAAACTACCGGTAATATTTCTCGTCGGAATGGCACTTCCTGCAGGCCACATTTGCACGCGGTTATACGAATATTCTGCTAAGTAGACGTTATTGTTGATGTCGACGAAAATGCCAGAAGGGTATCTGCCGACTGTGCTCCTGTTTGCAATAATAAGTCCATTGTTATCCCATACTGCAGACGCACAAAGTTTGGGCTGATTGTATGAGATAGCTACAAATAATAAACGGATGCAAGCTACACTTTAACAAACGAAGAATGCCTTATTTTTCTGTGTAGGATACTGGTAGTAGATGTCTCATCTACTAGTGTTTGATTCTACACCATCGATACGACATGAGAAACAATATCCTCTTCTTGATGCGGGCAGATATTAAAAATGAAGATTACAATGTAGATGAATTTCATGTGAAGAAAGAGACGTAAAAGTAAATGTAGTGTACATATTAAGAAATAGAAAGAAAAATAGAAACGGCTTACTCGTTATAATTATCAACAATTAAACAAGAATTTTGTCTTGAAACTTTGCGCACATAAAGGCCTCAGCTGGCTACTTTGCATAAAAAATTTAGGAGTTTTGAACAAAATCTCTCCGAGATACCAAGGTTTCAAAAAAGTGCATGTCATATATATTATCTATGAAAAAGGGCGTATGTTTCGATAGATCTATATTTCGGAAAGACTTTGCTCAAAACGTCTGAAATTTTTTATCGAACCTAGTCTAGCGGATGCCTTTATATGGGCAAAGTTTCAACGCAAAATCGGGGTGCCATAGCGAAACTTCACTAAAAACTTGATATTTCATCAGGAACACGCTATGGGCACGAGCCCTTTCTCTATTTTCTTAGTCTCACTAAGTCCTACCTGTACTATTGACGGCGTTGATGAACACGGTCATGATCAGGATCCACAAGTTTAAATTTATCTTGAACGAAAACGACATGAATAATCGATTTGCACGCCACATTGTGCCAAAATCAGTCATCTTAATAAAAAACTATTTTCAGTTCTGTAATGTATGCTTACTTGATGACTACAAGCAACTAACATATACAAGAAAATCTCTATGCACACACTCTCTTTTTCGAAGAAGAAAAAAAAATAATTAACTCATTCTATTACCATCGTCAAGATGATACTTTACAAATGGAGAAAAAGAAAATTACATTCTTTTTTTGAGTTAACCAATCT
>CAJNOI010001886.1:0-11919 GCA_905250115.1 Adineta steineri | reverse complement strand
TTTTTGTCTTTTTTACTTGGTAATTCTTCCAGATGACGATTATTTAAAGGTCCATATAATTGTTTTTCAACTAGATGAAATATATAAACGAGCTTTGGTCTTAAAACTGTTCTTAAATGGTCTATTAATGCTTGTTTTACAGATTCTTCATTTACCACTGTATCATATTTAAGAATTAAATAACGAATACGTTTCTCTTCAAAAAGCGTTTTTGCTGAGCGAAGTACATCTATTTCAGCATCATCAAAATCAATTTTTAATAAAAATATTGACGATGGCCATGATACATCATCAAGACGAATTGTTTGAACTTCTATTGGATGTGTTGAATTTGGCGTTAGATCATAAGGTTCTGTAACTTCAAAAGTAGTATTTGATATTTCATCACTAACTGCATTATGATAGAGATGGACAGAATCTGGTGAAAATTTGTTTACTTGAATTGAAATATTAATAAGAGCAACTAAAACTGGCTGCATATCAAACATATAAACATTACATTCACATGCTGCAGCATAAAGGCCAAATTCTCCTAAACATGCAAAAGATATATACAAATATTTTTTCTAAAATATCCTAAACTCTTAAGAAAGTCATTTACATATATTGTATCTTAACTAGAAAAAATAATTTTTTCTTTAATAGTAAGAAAAACTGCTACTAAAAACTATACGTAGATAAAAAATTATCGGAAATCATATTTTTAAGAATTAGTTTACCTAGATTAGTACCAACATCGACAACAATAGTTGATGAATCTTGTTGACATTGATTATCGAGTGCAAGAATATCAAGTAGTTTTGTTCGTGCGCCAGCAAAGAAAGGTCTGGTACCATTTCGAGTAGCAAGTTTATAGACAGGCTCTCGATCAGCCATGTCCACTATAATCTCAAAAGGAGTTGTAGTTGTAGTAGTGGTAGTAGTAGTTGTTGTTGTCGTTGTTGTTGTTTCTGTTGTTGTTGTTGTTTCTATTGTAGTGGTAGTATCGGATTGGATTATACCTGCTACTGCAGAATTTAAGCCTTGAAAAGAAAATAATGTCGTAAGTATTTGAAAATTGGAAGAAAAATCAACATAATAAAATAAAGCCAGGACGATTGAAAACATCAGAAATAATAAAACAGTCCATGACGTCTGTTTTCTGCAATAGACCCACGGTAAGAAACGAGCCGCATTTGATTCCATTAAAATAGATAATCTATATCTATATTACAATCTTTAGAATAAAATCTATATAATAGATAAATATACTTCTGTACTTGAAATAGTTATAATTGTTTTAGTATAGATTAGTTTTTTTATTTTCTTGATCAGAAGTAGTTATTTTCAAAATAGACGTCTTTTTTTTTAACCTTAATTAAATATTTCTAACACCAAGGTATAATATATTTATCAAAATTGTGTGGATGATCTTAAAAAAATGGAATAATTTATTTTATAGAACTAAATATTTTCTCTATTCGTATTGCTTCATATAAGGAAATAATAAGAATAAATAAATATTTATACTTACAATCGGATATGAAGATAAGTCAAAAATCTTATTGATTTTTCGAAAAGTATACAAAAAAAATAAAATGAACGCCTAAACAAAGATACTAGTAGAAATAGTTTTTAAACACGAAGGTCAAATAAATATATGTTGAGTAAAAATCAATATCATAGAAATAATTACTAAATTATGTAATCAAAAATTATAATTTAAAATATGTTATAAAACTGTTAAAATACATTGGTTGTTATTATATTCTTTAAGTGATAGAACTAAGAGTTATTTCAATTGAAACAAAAATAAAACACGTACCGCAACACTCGAACATATCTGCAATATATTAGTAGCGTTACATCAGTCATGCTTCAGCACATTTACATTTTTTTTTCTGTCCTTGTTTGAGCAATAGCATAAGAAAGAACGAATAAATATCTTATTGCTTACTAGACGATATTTCTCGACATACAGTCGTTGAAAATATTTGAATAACCAATTGGATATGGTATATTATATTATATATTATCGACATATCTATGTAGCATAAAGACACTACATATACTAGTACTGTAAAAATCTTAAGATTAAATAAAAAAAATTTTGATAATTTTAATTCAGTAGTAATGAAACAATTTAATATTTAGAACAAAGTTATGAAATATTCTTATTTGATATCTTATATACTATTTTACATATATTTATTATTGATTAAGATTGAAAGACTTTTATAACTGAGTAGATTATATTACTTTTTACTCGTATAATTTCACATTTCAATGTTCATTCATGTTTAATATACATTAATAAAAGAAACTATTATTAGAATTAAGTTGAGTTCATTTACAAACGTGAACAATTATTTATTGATGATACTTAGCATTATTATTAGGATTAAGTAATGAAAAGAAAAGTAACATTTCTATAACCGTATATTATATCAGACTTAAGAATCTTGACGAATACCAACGATAGTCAAATAAAAGAGAATCCTATTATTATAACCAAGATCAGAATAAAAAACAGAGTTATAGTTAAAATAATTTTTAACTATAATACAAATAGATTTTCAAAGACTTTTTTTTGAACTGAAGTCAAAATTAAGGCTGATATAGAAATAACTAATAATTCTGTTAGCTACCACCGTAAATACAAATGAATTTTTTCATAATTTGAATAGACAAACATTTCGTGTAATTTATTTGATTTTTTTCTATTGTAAACAAAAAATGTGTTGCTTAGTTATTATACTAATTCAAAATCTGGAGGAATATAAATAAATAATAAGATTAAAACTTCGATGTATTTTACATTTCAACTATAGAAAATAACAAAAAAACGGGTACAATCTTTTTTTTAAGTTAGAAATTAATTAATATAATTCATTTTTTAATATATAATAGTTATTATCGTTAAACTCTGATGTTTATATTAAAAACGTATTATATAGAGTGAGAAGTGACGTAATTTTATATTGTTTGTCATGTCGTTCTGCATTAATGTCTGCCGATGAGTTTATATACAAATAGTTGCACCCCATGACACCTAAGCAAAAAAGAATTGAATCATGATGGTTTTTATACTTTATTGTTTCTCGTATCATAATCAAAAAAATTCATCGATAAAATAAAGTACACAGGATTTCATTTTTTTTATCGTTTTTATATGGATTAAAATGTATAGAATATTTGTGAAATTTAAAGAAAATATAAAAATTTTCTCGTTACAGTACAAAAAAGAAGTTATCCAGGTCAAATTATATTATATTCCCCTATTCTTCAGAAAAGAAAAAAATTGTTTTTTTGCCCTCTGACTAGCGCGCACGCGTTGATTATTATAACAGTGCATTTTCTGTATATATCTCTCTTCGTTATAAAGAAGAAAGAGGATTTTTTTTCCTTTTTCATATTCTCTTCTAGAATTTAGTTATGTATTAGAATTGCACTATAAAAGTTTGATTTCTATTTATTATTGGAAACATTTGCTTTTATTAATTATTGTTAATGGATGAAACAGACCCAGAAATTTTGACTGATTCAACTACTGCATCAGGTGCAAATTTGACGACTACACAAGAACAAATAACCGGTCCACGTGTATGTAAAGTGTGTGGTGGTGCTGCTCAGTATTCATATTATGGAGCTGTAGTATGTCATTCTTGTAAAGTATTCTTTAGACGAAATGCAGAAAGTCGATCGGTTAGTTTGAAAAAAACAAAACTCTATTTTTTGTAATTTATTTATTTAGGTACCATCTAAATGTAATTTTGGTGATCATTGTGAAATTAATATTAATAGTCGTCGAGCATGTTCACATTGTCGACTGGCTAAATGTTTTGAAAGTGGAATGAATATTGAAATGATTCGATCTTCTTGGAATAATGAAACTAAGAAAAAACAAAAAGAAAGACGAACAACTGATTCAACATCATCAGCAGTATCAGCTAAACCTATTGAAACAAATCAACCTGAAGTGGTAAGATTGTTTCTACAAGATTCTTATTCGAATTCTGTATGTGATGTAATATCTAAAATATTGTATAAACTAACAATAAGAAAAATAATAGATTAGTTAACAAAGTAAATACCATTTTTTTGTAATTATAATATGCACTTATTTTGAAAAAAAGTCGTTTTAATATTTATTCGTCCAAGAAATAATAGAAAAGATTTATCGTATAATTTAAGAATTCTGTTTAGTTTAGGTACATTTATTAACTGTGATATTTTATGTTTGCCCTGTAAATTATTGAATAAAAATATCTGTCTATCATATAATGATGTCCTTTTCAACTTATTCTGCTCTCAGTCATATGACGATGTCTTTTTAAACTATTCTACTCTCTAACATTTGCTTCGTAGACAGTATGAGACGATAGATTGTATACATGATAAAGCTGCTGGTTATCTGACATGAATAGAGCATCCATTTTAATAAGTTCAATCCGACAGCAAACAGATAAACGATATTAAAAAAATTTAATTTTAATAATCGAGATAAAAATAATTGAATAGAACATTAATATACTTTTGTTTTTCTATTTTTTAGCTTCCTACATTAAATCTCTTACAAGCAGATCAATCTACATTAACCGTTGATCAATGGAATCATCTTTCGAATTTAGTGCATTGCTTCGATGAATATAGTGGATTTTCACTTGTACAAGATTTTATTAACGAGCAAACTACATTACCACCAAAATTTCGTTTTAAATATACATCAGTTACTAAGTTCTTTACATCGATGATGGGTAATGTTCAATTAGTATTTGAAAAGAATCGTGATCTTCTTTCATTATCTTCAAGTGATCGTACTGCATTACTTCGTGATACAGTAGAATATACAACAAGTGTTGGTGGAGCTTATATATTACGGCAAGCTCACCTGTTCGATTATCCGGCTTTTTCTGAATCTGCTGAACTTATTTTTCGACCAGCTGCAGTAGCTGCAACTAAACGTTTAATTGATCAACTCGATCCAGATATTATATTTATGAAAATTATCTGTGCAGTTATTGCCTTCTTAGTATCAAATTATACAGTCTACTCATCAGAAACCGTATCTCATAATTTACCAGATGCCATAAAAATCATTCGTGTTCAAGATATGTATACAGAACTAGTATGGCGTTATTTACTCTATAAACATAATGCCCAAGATGCTGTTTTATGTTTTACGAATTTACTTCGTTGTCTATTACTTGTCCATGATTCAATTGTTAAATCCCATGAAGCACGACAATTTAATGAATTAATGGACAATGTTGTTGAATCAACTGAACATAAACTAAATCTTCAAAAATGAATATATTGTTGTAATTTATACTTATCCAAGCTGTATATTTTTTTCAACATTATTTATTGAAATAAAAAAAAGAAATATAGACAAAGTGATGATTCACAGGTAATATTCTACCAATAGAATCTATATATTCAAGTTAGTAATATTGATGGTAGATGAATTTCTCCTTTTGTTTGGACCTAATGATATAGACAATGTAGAATATAAATAATCTGAAAGAAATTATAGTTTATTTATTCTTCATATGATAAATTATAAAACAGATTAAAATTCATTTACAAATAAAATCTGTTTTAGTTGACGCTTCTTCTTTTCATATTGAAAACTATTCATGTTATTATTTGTTTTCTTTTTCTTTAATCGTATTTGTTTTGTGTAGTAAAGATAAAAGTTCATTATTCATCATATAAGGACGTTGAATAGAACCATCATTTTCATCTAAATCTTCAAGAAAACATATAAATAATGTTTTTATTGCCATATCATAAACACTAAAGAAAAGACTTGCAATAAAATATGTTATTATAATTATAATAACCATAGGTGTCCAACGAAGTATAAGTTGATCAAATTCATCTGTCCATTGAAGATATTCATAAAATAAATATGTATTACAAGAACATATAGCAATTATACCACAAAATAATATCCATTCTGTTAAATGTACAAGTACCAATAATCGTAAACAATTATTAATCATATAAACAAATGTTTTGCGTGTTGCTTTACAAAATGAATAACCACGTGCTGCAATAAGTACATAAGAATGTTTATTAAGAAATTTAAGAAATTTTTCAAAACACCATAGAAAACATGAAATAAATTTAAATAGAAATGTAATAATAATATTATTTTGAATTTTTGTAATTTTATTTGTTATATAATCAAATATTATTTTTATATATCGTAATGTTGCAATAAGTAATGAACCAAATGCTATTGAACCTAAATGATATCGTATAATAAGAAAAAATGAATAAATAAGTGGAAATGATGTTGTTAATTTTTCTTTTGACCAATAATAATTTGAGAAAACTGCCGCTAAAACAATTTCTTGAAATGCAAATAAAAATGCACTAAACCATAAATAAGCAAATAAATTAAACCATTTAAGATTTGTTTTATTATCAACAAGAAATTCAATAACACCACGTGTAACAATATCTGTATCATTTAATACTAAATCATTATAACCATATTCTTGTTGAAATATACATTCTGTTGAATTTATATTTGGTAAACAAGGTATTGTTTCATTATTAACAATTGTACGAAATATTGGTTTACCAACTGTTGATAAACACATTTCAATATAAATAATAATTGATGTTAATAAACAAAATACTATAATTGTAAATGGTATCCAAAATATTGTACTTAAAACAGAAAAAACAGCATTCGCACCATGATCTAATAATATAATACTTAATCGTATACGATCAAATAAAGTTAAAACAATAAATAAAGTAAGAAGAAATAAAAATGTTGTTATACAACCAAATATATAATAAATTGTTCGTAATTTAATAAAATCATTAACAATTTTTGCAACTGTACTATATTCATAAACTAAATCATTTCCTGTATAAATTGAATACCAACAAAATGAACTTGAAAGAAATAATATGACAAGTAATATTAATATTGTTAGAAAAACCATTAAACCAGTTAATAATTTTATAGCTAACATATAAATTAATACAAGTATAAATGCTATAAATATAAATAGAATTAAACTTTGTTTAATTCGATTAAGATCAGAAAATATAATTCGACCAACATCCGATAAACTATTTATACCAAACATATGAGTATTAATATGTGCAACAGATATATTTGTATTTAATTGAGTATTATTTTCATAATCATATAGATTTGTTAATACAGATGGTAAACATCGACCAAGAAATGGTTCAGATGGTAATGTATATGGTGCACAAAGACCATCATTAACTAATTCTGTTATTGTTCGATTATCAAGTATTGGATCAAAATCATACATACATATTAATTGTTGACGTACAAGATCTTTTGTTTTCATACCATCCATTTCAGTGATTTGTAATAATTCATAATGTGTATATTGTGTTGGACATGAACTAACACATATTTTTGTTGTTGGACAAATAAATGAAAAAGCACCATCAGTTAAACATTTACTTATATCGAAATAAAATTGATATGGTTGAAATTCAAATTTATCTTGTCCACATAAATTACCAAATGAATCACTTGAATGAACGAAACTTATTGGTTGACTTTTACTAATTGCTAATATCGATATAAAGATATAGATAACAATAAAAATAATAAATAAAATAAGACAAAATATATCAGTGCAATGTCGCTGTTTATAACTAACGAAATGTATCGGCTTTGATATCATTCTTAAAAATGACGTGTTATCGTAGGCATACAATCATATTTATTCGTTTTTATATAATAGTCCAGCTGATACATCCATTATCTATTATAATGATCGAACACAGATGATGTTTAATCGATTTTAATAGAATATTAAAAAGAAAAGAATCTTTTCTTATAATTATTTTAACAAAATAACAGTATGTTCAAATAAATGGCAAGTGTGATCAAATGATCAATTAATTAATTAATGAAAAAATTACATAGTGAGGGATTTTAACAAGAAGCAAACTTTGAACAGATTGATTATACGCAAATATATCTATATTAGATAGTGAGAAAAAGATTTATTAAAACTTTATATATACAGAATGTCCGAGAAGTCATTTAACAAAAAAAATATTTCAGTATTTTCCTTACCGTTCGAGGAAATGAGCTGATTTTTTTATCAATGATAGCGACATGTCTAGAGAGATCATTTGTTAAGTATAATTATTGATTAGTGGTGGTACTTTATCCAGTAGTGTAAAGATAGAAGACTATCTTTACTATTGACTTCAACAGAAAAATGAATATCTTCATTACGACTCGGGCAAACAAATTAGCTTTTTATCATTGGTAGAGATGCATTTAAGTTTCATTTTGAAAAAGACATGTTTATAGAAATTCTTTGTTCAGTATGTTGTTTTTTTTCTTATCTGTGGAAAGATAATTTTTTCTGTTAAAATCAATAGTGATACTTAACAAATGATCTCTCTCTCGACATATCTTTATGGATATATACTTTGAACAAGTCTATATCGTCGATAAAAATAAATCAGCTCAAGCCATACGAGTAGTATTCAAATATTTTTCTAAAATGAGTCTTCTGACATTCTGCATATATTTGTATAGCTTCCACAAAAGTTATAAGAATAGCGTATTGTTCGTTCATGATTCTTAAAGAAAAAAGTATGTGATAGTGGTTGTTAGCTGAAGACAACTGAACCATTTATCAAACTTTGAAATTATTTTCTAACTTGATTTCTGAGATACTGATTTTTAATACAATCCTGTTAATTATTTATTTGTTTCATTAATATGTAAAATAATTTTTCTTCTTTCCTTTTGTTTGTCCTACAATTTTTTTACTTAATTGGGTGAATAGCTATTTTATTCGACGTCAAAAATAAATCTAATTTCAGAAAAGCTACTCGAGAGTTTTTAGTTACAAGTAAAAGATAAAGTTTTATGAAAATCATAATTTATGATTATAGTATTGACAGCTATGAAAGTAAAAGTTAAACTTATGTAGAAGGTAGAATTTATAAATGTGTTATTAGCAGCCATACAAATCTGTTGATAAAATAAATGATGAACTTTTTCTGTGATTATAACGCATAACTGTATTATTCATGGTCAAAGAAGTTTAACAAATAAGTTAAAGGTAAACTTATGTCGAAAGTAAAAGTTATAATTGTGTTATTGGCAGCCATAAAAATTTGACAAAGCAAAATTTTTCATATATCGTATGAATAAACTTGCGTCAGAAGATAATATCGTTCTGAAGAGAAAGTTATTTCGTAAATCTCTCGAATCAATGTTTATCTGAAGACGCCACATCAGAGCATTCATTCTTTTAAAAGCTTGATCACATAAAAAAACGTTGATCATAAAGTAACAGAAGAGTAAATTTGTTATGGTTAGATGAGGAAGTACGAAATATTATTGGAAACACCTGTGACACACTTTAGTTTAAGTAACTATTTATATATATGTATGCATGTATGAAGACCATTATCTGTGTCGTTTTCTTTAGTTATTTTGCTTGTTAGTAACTTTTCTCTTACATGTTTGTATTTTGACTTTTATTTATAGAATCATGTGTATAGACATCACTTTCAAATATTTTGTGTTCAGGTTTTTAAAATGAAACAAATCAATCAACTTATTTTATTATTCGTTACTGTAGCTGTTAGTATAACAGATATAGATAATTAAAAAGTAATCAGAAGCTGTTTGATTCGTTTTTTCCTAATAGTTGGATTCTATCAAAGAAACAATTATCAACATTTATCTGTTCATTTATAGATAGTTATCTGTTGATTTTATACTTTCAACATTAAACTATCAAACGGTTAGGTATGCTCGATCTTGATGAATATATTGTACCACTACATCCCTACAAAACCATCGTTGATTATATACATGAAAAGTTTGGTTGACGAATTATAGGATCAATTAATTTATCGAGTTAATTCTTTTGCAATAAAAACGCTAGTGCATATACTCCAGGAGAAAATGATACAAATCGTTTAATTATCGAACGATCTACTTTTAGTGCACGTCATCTATATAAACGTGGACGGGAAAAGTATTTGAATCGACCACGTTTTGTTCAATATCTATCAATTCATCATCAAACAGTTGGATTTTCGAAAAAAATAACCATCAGAAAAGCACATGACACTTGCTCATTATGTATTGACGAGTCGTCTACGTACAATGCAGGGATGTGATTTGAACGAAATCGTTGAAGACAGTGGTATTCGTTAATAAAGTGAAAGATACGATAGCAACTTTGATGAATAAGTATTCAAATCGAACAATTCTATAAAAATATTTAAACATTTTTTATCAGTGAATATAGATTATTCGGTATTTTTATCTTTCACGTGAGAAAATCCAAAGAAGATCATTGAAACATGCTAGTATTATGTATATTCAAGTAAGATGTTTTAAATATCATATACTACATTTTAAAATGAATATGTAAGATGATATCTTATTACGAATTCTCTTCAATTCTCTTACAAAAGCTTTTTTTGCAAGGATTCCAGTCATTTTTGGAAAATACATAAAATCAATAATACTGGAATGTCTTCTTAACTTCCTAAAGCACTATATCTTTGATCATTTGTGAATTCTAATAAAGTTTCACGATGATTTACTAGTGAATATCAATGAATCTGTTGCGAGTATTTCGAAACTATTCACGTATAAATTTATTTTCTCTTTTAATGTAATATAGCATTCTAAAACGTCAAGATGTAAGCATTTATTCTTAATAATGAATTTTATTCCTACTAGGAATCGACTAAAAAATACTGAGAGTACAAATTTGTAAAAAGTGATTATATACATCCAGATAGATATAGTGAGTTAATTAGTAAAAATTAATTTATATCATATAGTCTTACATGTATGAAATATCTTAGTCTAATGTAAGTGTTAATAAGCAACAGCATACAGAAAATTGAAGCATAGATTAATTATCGTATTTAAAATACAGGATATGTTTTTCAACTATCCAATTTATATACCAATTAATTATGAAAAAATATATTATTTGTTGTTTTATAATTCATAAATAAGAAGAAGAGCGTTGACATAATACAATTTTCAATAAATGTAATGAATCAAAAATTCAGTTACTTTCTTTGAAGCTGAAGAGAAGAAGTCGTAGAAATGTTTGTAAGCTGATTGATTTTTATTTGTATTAAATTTTTTCTTCTATACATGTGCTACTGTATTGCATAACCTACACTTTTTTTTTGAATATAATAAAGAATTCATAAAGCAAAATTACTATGAAGTTAAACTATTTTGTATATGTTAATCATTAAATGTATGTGAGATTATTAACGTAATTTTTTACTAATTAATTCATAATATCTGTCTGAGTACACATAGACATTTCCATTGATTTAACAATCATAATGATGCTATTATTTTATTTAGATTATTTTATTAAAATATTTCTCACGAAAGAAAATGTATAGAAATCAAACTTTAAAAGTAATTAGTTTGATTGTTATTATGGTTTTGTTTTTATATATGTTAAATATGTATTCACAAACTGTATACGATTTACGATTATGGAAGAATAATAATTTATTTAATGATACTAAACAATGTCGTATTATTTTACATGAACGTGGTGGTCGACTTGGGAATCGTTTATTTATGTTTGCATCAGCTTATGGTTTATCACTTAGACATTCATGTCAATTGTATATAGATCGAAAAATTATCGATGAACTTCAAAAAGCATTCGAAGTTGATTCACCAATTTGCTTATCAAAACCACAATTAAGTACTTTTACTTCCATTAAAAAAATATACAATCATTGTTCATATATTCCTAATCTTTTATATTCGAACAAAAGTTATTCTCTGGAATTATCAGGATTTTGGCAAGTACATAAATATTTTATCGATCATATGGAACAAATAAGAGAGCAACTACGTTTTAAACAATCAATTCTAGATCGTGTCAATAATTTTCT
>CAJNOI010001885.1:0-11924 GCA_905250115.1 Adineta steineri | reverse complement strand
TAACATGTGCATTGGTTGATTATATGGATTGTAAACGTGGAAGTAAAAGTCGAGATTTTTATACATTAATGTTATTATTACCATCATTAAGAAAACTAAATGCAGTAATACAAGATTATATTATAAATGAAATACCAAAAAATATTGAATTTCCATCATTTTTTTCAAGAGTTTATCTCAATGAACAAAACATTGTAAGTTTTCATATATACATATACCAGAATAAATTTCCATTTTTTGTTTTTGAAAGCATTATCAACAAAATTATGATGAAATAATTGAAAATCGATAGAAGAAATATATTAGTCCATTCCAATGAACAGTAATCATAAACTATCCGGTTGTTTTCTTTTTTTGTTTGTTCGTTTGTTTGTAATGGTGAAATTTCATGTTGTGTGTATGTATGTGTGTTTTTATTTACAACTCAAATGTCTTTCTTTATAAATCAAATAGAAGTACGAATTGAATATTGTTGATTTGATAATGAATCAGTAGCACATGTTTTTATCCATTGAGAGTCATTTATAGGTGGATAATATAAATAACACATTGGATTAATTGGTGGTGTAGATATATATAAAGATGGAGTATTAAGTAATGATTCAATTGTACCAATTAGAGTAACCGAGACAAATATAATTAAAAACAAACGATCGAGTATTAAAGCAATAAAACGCCATTCTTCAATAATCTAAATAATTATTAATAGTTATAGACAAAAATCTCTTAATTAATATAAAAAGAAATTGGTCATACTTCTTTTTCATTTTTTTCATTTTCGATTTGTTGTAAAATATAAGCAATATGATTCGATGTAATTTTTACAAGTTGTTTTCGTTGTTTATCTTTAAATTTATATAATAGACGTTGATGTCGATGAATTGAATGCAATTGTTCTCTTATATGTACATATTTTGTTGGCATAGATGGTCGTTCCATGAAAAGAAGTTTTGGTAAATGAATTAAAAGAGTATTTCTAAGCCAATATGGCATATGTGTTGTTGGATGACGACGAAAATGTATATTCAGTGTTATGATTGTAATAGCAATAGATAAATTAACAAGAACAAGTGTAAAAAGAAGATATTTTCCAAGTAATGATATAACTAATGATGTTGGAGGAATAAGTTCAATAAGTAATAAATAAAATACAAGTAATGCGACAAGAATTGATACAGATAATGTAATTTTTTTTCGACTATCAGATGGTAAAACAAAAACTAATACAGTAAGAACAGATATATTTATACATGGAACAATTAAATTAATCGTATAGAATAATGATTTTCGTTGTATTGTACATGTAAATGTTAAATCAAAATAAACTTCTTCACAACATGCATAGACTTCTTCATGACGAATTGCCGTCAGATCTAAAAGAAAATTTTAATGAGTACAATGAATTTCTTTTCTTTTGATTTAATTTACTTAAAATTTCCCATTCAACTGATGGAGTATAATCTTCAAGATCCCATCCACGATCAATAACTGGTGATTGATCATCAGTTATAAATTGTAAATTAACTAAAGAACCTGAATATGTCCATGTACCAAATTTAAGTGTACAATTTTGTGTATCATATGGATAATATTGAATATCGATTGAACAATATGATTTATAAATCATTGGTGCATTCTATTAAAATAAAATTCTTACTTTGAAATATTAAATAGATTGAACTAACCCATTTTACTGTTCCATCATATCGAATATATGCTTTTGCTTTTGACGTTATTTGATAATCTCCATCTGCATCTTAGATACACAAATAAAAAGAAAAAGTATTTATCAGCACAGTCTCATTATGGTCACGATTTTTTCTCAAGGATGGGTGAGTGTGGAGGATATATTAACTTGTCACTCAGGTCTGTAATGGGGGCGGGAGGGAAGCCACAAAATCTCAACTTAAAACTTGCATTGAATATTTTTCTCAAAAATATTTGAATTCTACAAAAACCATATTTATCATACTCAGGCAAGACATGGTCCTTAAAAAACGCCTTTCTACCCAATTTTTCAGAAAGTGTTCTACTGCGTTAAAATTTACTCCGTAATTACTCGCTGAAACACGGAATCTAACGTGGTTTTACACGTTATTTTGTGAGTTTTAACGCGTTAATCACAGTAGACAAAATTAACGGAGATAAAAATCGTAAAAATGTGCGCTTTTCTGGATTTGATTTTCGTTAAAATTTAAAAATTTCTACACATATTTCTCCGTTTTGTCTGTCTGAGTACATTAAAATAATCAATTTACTATTATATAAAACAAGATCTGGTTTCCATATTAAATCATTTGGCATGTGTATATATTCTACTCCATCATAATCGTTCGGTGACCATACGAAACTATAATCTCGCCATTCCTATATATAGAAACAAAATAATTTCATTCTAAAATATTTTTAGATATATTTACATGTAGTACATAGACATGAGTTTGCATGATTTGATTTATTTCATTCTATAAAAACAATAAAAACATTCTCCAATTTAAAGATTCAAATGTTTATACATACAACATCATCAATTTGAACAAGTTTAACACCGACTTTAACTGTAAGAATATCAGAATTATTTTCAACAGGACGAACATGTTTATTATAATTTGACATTAAATATTGATAAAGTTCTTCGATTTTTTCACCAGAAACTAAAACTAAAAAAATGAATTTTCAAGGAATAAATGAATTCATTCAATTTACTTATTGAAAATATATTCATAAATACAATAAGAAAATATAGTTTCATTGTATTCAAGTACTTGCAATTTTTTCTATCTTATTACATAAATGAACAATGAAGATAGTCATTATCTGTATAACATCGATCGAAGAAAAGAATTGTCTTTTTCTATAACGAATAAAGAAATATAGTAATCATTCATGCAAACATAAATTAAGACCGGAAGCAATCAATTATCTATAAGATGATCTTTCATAAAAATTCAAAACAATCTATTCTTGAATAAAGGTCAATTGAAATCTCTAGGTAGTTTTTTTTTCTAACGTAATATTTTTCATACTAGACATATTCTATATTTAACTTCCCATCTGTATATCATTAATGAATGAAAGCAACTGACAATTACACCTATATGAAATCTAATATGACTTTCACCAACTGTTTCTATTTTTGTCATTAAATTGAAAAAAGATGCTTGAAGTTTATTCTTATTTGAGATTTTCTTCTTTTGTTTCGAACAAGAAATATTCGAGAGAGAAAAAATGTTCATTCAATCTATCTTCATATTATTCTTTTTAATTCCTTATGTTACATCTGTTAGTAATCAAGAAGATTTATCTATATCAAATTATTCTCATATTGGTTGTTTAATATTGAAATCTAATAAACAATATCTTGTGAATTCGATTCAAACAAATTCATCATTAGCATATCAAACATTTTCAAGTTCAAATATGACAATTGAATTATGTTTTCGTTTATGTCGACGATGGATTATCCTAATAAATTCAAATCATACAAATTGTATTTGTTTATATACGATAAATAAACCATATCAATTTCAACAATATCTTGGTGAAATTTCATTCGGTCATAATTGTACTTCGAATAATAATTTACAAATCTATTCATTAACAAAAAATTTCGATTTATTACCATCATTATCATCTGTTTATCAATGGTCACTTGATGGTTGTTATTATTTACACGGTATTCAACAACATCAAGCTAATCGTAATTTTACTAATATGAATTATACACAAGCAATAAATGCATGTCGAATTTATTGTCAAAGTTTACGTAATACAAATTATCTTTCATTTTTTCTTTCATTAAGAAAATATTGTTATTGTCTACCAATTACGCCATCAAAATCAGTTTTACATACAGCTCTACGAAAACCTTTAATTCATTGTTCATTTTTATCTTATATAAAAAATAGTTTCGATAATTTTTTTAATTATTCAGACATTAATTTGGATACAGTTGTTAAAATTGATGTCGAACGTTATTGTTTATCAACATATAATTTTAATCAAAATTTATATTTATGTTTAAAATCAGTTCCAATTAGTACATATAATACATATTTAAAAATTAATTCAAATGAAACTTGTTCACCAATATTAATAAATACATATGAACAATGGAATTATTTATTATCATTTTCATTTACATTAAATACACGTACTTTTATTTGGATTGATAGAAATTCGTCGTATATATTGAATAAATTATTTAAATCTAAAAGCAATTCATTTCTATCAAATGATCTTTGTATAGTTGTAAATCAAACAAATTCAAATCAATTTCAATCTTTCGATCTTCTTCCATGTTCAACAGCACGTTGGCCAAATCATATATTATGTGCACAAAAAACTTTGGATACAATAATTACAAATGAAGCAGAGTTTATGCTGTAAGTATATAAATCTCGTTAATATGTAACCTTCCTTCCAGTGAATGCTGGTGCAACAGGTGAGATCCTCTTGTACTTGAGATATGAAATTCAAGATAAGCTGAGTTTGAGTTCTCAAGCGTCTTTGAGATTAATAGAAAGACTTACAGTGTAGTGCAGTCTTAGAAACAAGTCTAGTTGTACGCCAATCTGAGTACCTGAGGTACTGCAATACAGTCCACTATAATATCAACCTATATGCTGGATTAAGATCATGCGGAAATCGTTGATCTCTTGACTTACCACGTGTCTTTGAACCCAGTGATTTTATCTAGAGCGAGGGCTGAGATGGCGACGCCCTCTCGGAGAACGATTTTGCCTTCCCGAAAATTGCAATTTTTGTGCTTATACTATGTATTTGCCCTCCAGAAATTAGGTTTTCGCCCGCCCGGAAATCGCTATCGCACTCTCGAAAGGAAAAACCTAGATAAAACACTGTTGGAACCGTTAAGTAACAGATGTAGTTGAACATGAAGTACATTTATCCGAGAATTTAATTGACAACACTCTTATCATTTTAGATGAGTTCAGTAATGAAATTGGTATTAATATTCATTTTCTGGTTAGACTTAAGATCATGTCAGTTACCTTTCAGTTGGATCGATTTAAATCATTATTTTCTATTTTAATATATATTTAGACAGAATGAAGAACGATATCCTATTATTGATAATATTACTTGTCCATCTGAATTTGTTCTATTCAATAATATGTGTTATTATGTTCATACATCGTTTGTTTATAATATTCAATCTGGTGAAGAAATTTGTTCGAGAAAATATTTGAATAGTACTCTTGTTCAATTAAATTCTCATAATTGGGGAAATATAAATGTTACAAGATTTCTTGGTCGAACATATGATGATATTCTACTTGAATTTTTCTATTATCAATTAGAAAAAACAATGAAAACTGAATCAACAACGAATACAACTAAAAAACATTGGTTACGATTATTATTTGAAGATAAAACTGCTGGAAATGAATGTGTTTTACGTTATTTTATTCATTCATTAGGTGCATATACACTTCTTCATCGATGTAGTGCTGGTGGTCATCCTGTTTGTCAATGTGAAGCAATTCAAAAAACTATACCAAAAATAAAATTACATGATGAATTTACAACGAATTCTTTAGAAATAAATAATAGAATTGACTCAACAACAACACCATCAGATATAATTCTTCCAATCGTAGCAAATTTTACAAATTCATCAAGTGTATCAAATGAATCTATCATCCGTAATAATACGGATCGAATATCTGATGAAGATCTTTTGAATAATGAAACTAATCTTGATTACAGATTTAATAACAATACACTAATACAAAGTAAAAGTCAATCTACTAATTATCAACCAATTTTAATGATGATTGCTGCACCATTATTAGCACTTATTATGTTAGGTATAGGTGCGATTTTTTTTCTACCTTATATTCGACGAACTCGTGGATCATATTCAACAGGTAATAATATACTAGGTTCTACACGTCGACTACAACGTTCATCAACAGAAACAACTTCAATTGGTAAATTAAATCCACCTGCAGTTTTATATAGTAAATTAAGATCATCTCTATCATCAACACCGACCGATATCAATATGTTACATCCATTTGATAATTCGATGACAATTGAGGATGATGATGATATTCAATTATTACCACAAACAATAAAACTTCCTGAAAATATTATACCTGAAGATGAAGAAGAATCATTATATGCATCAATATTTAAACATTCCATTGAAAAAAGTGACATCTCTCTTAACTAATTCTATTTGCTTTCATTTTTCTTTCTTCATATATTACTCATATTTTTGTATTATCTCTACATATATATATAAATGCATGAAAATCTTATTTCTTGCAAATTGTGTAATACTTCATTGTTTTTTCGCCATCAATGGCAAGTGAATTAGAAAACGTTGAAAAAATATGGGATGAACATGCCGAATATTGGAATCAATGTATTGGTGACGAAGGAGATAAAAATCGAACAGAATCAAGTGATATCTGTCTTTGGAAATATATTGGAAATGTAGATGATAAAGTTATTCTTGATGCTGGTTGTGGAAATGGATATCTAACAATAAAATTTGCTCTGCAAACTGAGGCTAAACGAATAATTGGAGTTGATCTATCATCAGCTATGATTAAAACAAGTAAAGAGAATATTAATCGACGAATAAAACAAGAAAATGATTCGAAAAGAATTGAGATATATCATGATTCAGTAACGGAATTAAAATCTATTGAAAATAATTCAATTGATTTAATTATTTCAAATTATGTTCTTATGGATACGCCTGATCTTGATTTAGTATTAAAAGTAAATTTATCTTACTAATCTTAATATAAAACAAAATCATAATCTATATTCAGGCATTTCAACGTGTTCTGAAATCATCGGGTCGTTTAATTATTGTTATTCTTCATCCATGTTTTGATCCAGTAGCAGAAAAAGATGGTTCAAAACGTATTTATACATGGACAAAATCTTATTTTGATGAAACACCTGAAAAACAAGAATGGGATAAATTTTCATTGAATATGTATCATCGACCATTATCAGTTTATTTCGAAATGTTTAATAAATATAATTTTACATTAATGAATTTTGATGAACCAAAATTTTATTCTCCAATTCATCAATATGATTTTACTTGTGCTTGTTTATTTCATTTAAAAAAAAATTAATTAAATATAATTTTCAATAGAATCATTTACAAGTATCTATAAATGTGATTTTAGTTTCTTTTGTTTAATAAAATCGATTAAAGGAGAAAAAAAGTTAAAATTTATGTGAGAATACGCGAATTTGCTACTTTATTCGAAGATGATGAATTACCATTTGTCTCTACTGTATCTGATGTATCAGTACTAGTTACACTTGATCTCGTATTTAAATCTTGACTGATTTGTTGATGTTTTTTTCGATTATTAAATCCAAAGAATATGTAGTAAGATATCATTACACCACATAGAAGAAGAATGAAGAACGAAATAACAATGAAAATAAGAAAAGATCTTAGTTTTTCTAGCAAGTTAATAAATGAAAAATGAAATTTATTATCAACAGTTGTTGTGTTTGAAGTATTATTAATAATTGGATTTAATAGTACTGAGAAATTAGATTCTTTACATATAACTGATCCAATAGGTTTAATTTCGTTTGAATATATAATATATTTAATCCATTCAATATCATTTTTAAGATAATTACAAGAAAAAGCCAATTCCATATTATTGACAGAAACATCATCGAAATCATTTTTTAAATGAATTATTTTTGTATTCGATAGAGGTTTGATGAATTTAACAAGTAATGTATTATAAGATGGCAGATTTATATGTAAAAGTGAATTGAGATATTTTAAAGTAAGTTCTGTTAAATTATAACTTTCAATAGTTATCACAAGTATGGGAAATGCTGACGTGGGCTCCCCTGATATGTGTAAATAATGAATAATAGTAGGATTTTGATGAAAAAACTGTTCGAAAAATGTATTATTATCAAATATGAATGAGATACATGTGAAAATTCTTCGACAATCTTTTTCTATTATAACATCAATGTCTTGAATCTTATATTGTAAACAATCTGTTTCAATTCGGGATCCGGATGGTGACATATAAAGTATCGTATCAGTATTTGAGCTAGCATTGTATTTGACATTTTTATAAGTAAGACAAGATTGTTCTAAAATTGAACCAGTCATAGTTAAATATATTATATTCAACATTAAAGAGAAAAAAATGAACAGATATTTCATGAATAAGAATATTATCAAAACAAATTTAAAACAAAACAATTGCTTTTCTAAATGTAAAAAGTACCTAGTTACTAAAATTTCCTACAAAAATAAAATAATAATCAAATTACGAAATATTATTGCGATATCTATAGATTACTGAAAAATAATTCATTTTAGGCATCTTTTGAGAAAAGAAGATTTCTGCATTATTTAACTTGAGTATTGATACATCTCATATTACAAGCATAATTCTCATGTAAATTAATCGTCCAATACAAATAATAGAGAAATAATATCCTTTATCTTTAAAGCTATTTTCATATTCAGAAGAGTCGTTATTGAAATGACTCCACAGAAAATAATAATAATGATAATCGATAGATAAAAAAAAGAGATTAATTAACCATAGTTTCATTTTTTTATTCGCCACATTAACAGTTCTGTTTAATTCAATATTGATCTATTTTACTAACTAAATATTTAGTATCAAATAAAACCTTGCAATAAAGCATAGATTTCTTATATTTTTTATTTAAAATAAAAATAAAACTTTTTACTCCTTCAAAAAAAGTATCATATTATTATTGTGTGCATCAGAGATTGAAAGAAAAGCATAAATAAAGCATCTAGTTTTTTTTCATTCTTAAACTAAAGATCTTTGATTTGAGTGCATACTTCATTGCAAACGAAAAGATTATTTAGAGTAAGCGAAACATTATCGTATCTGACTTGTGATCTAGCAAAAGAATAAAGAATTGGCACATAGGAATTCATCAATAGGGCAAAAGAAAAAGAATACGACACGAACAAAATTTGTTTTCGGTCAGAAATAAAAGGATAAAAAAATATAAGATGATCATTTTATCGTTTATATCTTTCGTTTGTATAGAATAGTAGAATCAAAAAGAAAAGATTGGGGAAAAATTAAAGTAACTGATAAGAATAAACCAATATAAATGTGAATATATGTGCCAGAGAGAAAAAGAAGAAAGAATGTGAGATAAGATTTCAGTTTTACCTTTTCGATATTCATTGAACTTAATGGAGCAGCATTAACTGAAACAAAGACACAAGTTTTATTTGCATGAGAAAATGAGAGCAAGAAAAACGAAACAAATAGAATTACGCAAGAAGAGAGTATTACAAAGAAAAAAAAGAAAAGAAAACAAGAACCATACTGTATAGACTTAACAGATCATTATTTCCAGCTTAATTCAAATGAAATAAAAAGACAAAAAGACAAAAAAAAGAAGATTTTCACTCACAAACAAATAAAACGGACGGAGTATCTTAGGTATTTAAAGAAACAAAAAAGAATGAATAGGATTTCAATGAGCACCGTAAAACAAGAAAAGAAAATTTATAAGAATAGAATCATCCATGTAGATTTTTATATCACAAACGCAAAAAATCAGTCGGATACATAGTAGGTGTACTGTTATTATTATAGAAATATAGAGTAGAAGGTGAAGATAAAGTTGCAGTTCTACCAGTCATAACTCCACTGGTAATATCAGTACCATTACTACCAAGATTTGCACATACCTCATCAGATGTTGCTCCTGATGTTGATAGAAAAATATATGGACTTGCGGTTGTATGTGAATGATGTTGTTGTAATGTTGATAAAGATATTGGTGATTGTGTTGTATTTGTTGTTGTTAATAATGTTGTCCCCGCATTTGCTGCACTAGTCATCGGACATGCTAATGCGGTTGTGTATTGTTGTGCTAATTGACTTGTATTCAACATTGCTGCTGTTGGAGCTGAATTTTTATTTATTAATTATCAAACAAAAAAAATGATATATTTACCTGAAAAATGAATAGCACCATTACTCATTGCTGAAAGTGTAGTTAATGGAGCGCCAGCAAGTGCCATAATCGATGAACCATATACATTAGGTATACCTTTAAATACAATTTAAATGTTATCAGATTAAAACTCTTCTTGAAGTTTTTTCTCAGGTATACTGTGTTTTATATTATCATATCATAAATCTTTTTTTAATATACCTGTTAAAAATCTTGCACCGATAGAAATAGGTTCATTCGAATTTTCATTTGATGGTAATATTGGATTGGTATAATCACGACTTTTATCATTATTATATTTAACATGTAATGATTGCAGTTTCGAAAAATCGATTTGTAATGTACAACAACCAGTATAAATATTTTGACCATTTAAATTCTTTAAAAAAAATATTGATTTTTTCAAAAAAAAAAGAAAGTAGTACATTACCAATTTTGCTGTTTGTGCAATAGATGCATCTTTCATTTGTATTAATCCTTGAAATTTATCTAAATAAAAAAATATTGATGTTATACAACTTTGATAATTTATTTTCGTACCATTTTTTGTGAAAGTTATAATTTTTAGAACAACACCAAATTTACTAAAAATCTAAAATTTTTTGTTTTGTAATTTAATTCAAAATAAAATGAAAACTATTTCCCTACTTGATAAAATGTATCCACACTAATTGGAGATATCATATTATTAACGATCACACGTAGTACACAATTTTGTCCACCTGTTTGTGCAATACCTTGTAAAATAGTTGCTGATTGAAGTGCTGCTTGTGCTTGTTGATTATTTGCATTATTTGGATCAGTTTTTAATTCTTGATGATTTGAGAATTGTACAAATATTTGTCGACCATTTAATAATATTGGTATTGAAGAAAAATAATCTGTCATGGCTTGTGCATGTTCAATACTATCGAATTCCAAAAATGCCTTTAAATATAAATTAAGTTTCATTAATTGTTGTAAAAGAAATAAAATTATCAAACAAACTTGATTTTTTTTTCTTAAATTAAGTACATTTGTTATTTTACCAAATGTAAGTCCAAATTGAACTATTTCTAATTCACTTGCATCAATATTTCGTAAATGAACTAATAGAGAAAAAACTTTAATTATTTCTTTTAGAGATTTTGTAAATAACTTACCAACACGAGATGGTGGACTTTTTTCAAGTCGAGCCTAAAAAATAAAATTTGAAGTTTGTCAATACACATCAGATGTTATTTATTATACAACGGAAATCAGTAGACGCTTTAACAAATATTGAAAGTTTTTATAATCATGACTGTAGTAATGAAAATCAATTTATGCCTTTCGAACTGATAGAAACAAAGATAACAGAATATTCTGGTTGATCATCTCGGCAATTGCGTCACGATACTTGACATATACTGAGAATGTAAATATAGATCCTTTTGGTTTCTAATAAAAACGACAGGAAATCTCGACAGAAATCTTTCATTGCAAATGATTTGAATATGTTAAATGTAGAGCAAACAGTTGTCTACAAATTTTATTGAAGGTTAGTAACGTATATCTTACTGATTATGTGCTCAAAACTTATTAATGAAACATACTTTTTTAGCTTCATTATTATCACCATTTTGATGTCCATTTGTAATGTCATTTGTACTATTCATATTATTGATTTCTTCGTCGCCGGTTGTAACTGCAGCAATTTTTGTTGGTGGTGACGACGGAAGATCATTCGAAAGTAAACGCTAACAGAAGAAAAGATAAAATGTCAAAAATTAATTTTCTTCTCCACTCCATCAAATCAGTAGTAATAAATACCTTCATGGATCGCTAAAACAAATAGAAAAAAAAGAACTTATATAAGAAATCATGCAAGTATTTATTGACTTTTTCTCAATTATTCCTTACATACACATACAGAAATCATCAAAAATTCAATTGGAATTTCTTCCTTT